>JAFBJR010000054.1:1384519-1434179 GCA_016785285.1 Brachirus orientalis | reverse complement strand
AAATGCCGAAGTGACAAAATAAGACATTTGAACTTAGTGATGGAGGCAGCAGTGGATCAACAACTCCTGTGTCCCTGTGAGCTAAAATCACTGATTTTCTCTATGGACTTTGGTGTGGGAGAGTGTGCTGTTCGCAAAGTGTCACAGTTTAGTTGTGTGAAGATAAAGAGGCAAATATCTTTATTAGATGGCGTAGACTTAAGCTGGTTTGCATTTTATGTTTAAATTTGCTGCTTTATTTCTTATTACATCACAGTAAAGTAAATACTGTTGGGACGTGGACATCTCGTTTTTCTTTGGGAACATGAAACATGATATTTTCTTTCTTGCATGTTATACATTAAATTATAAAATATTGAACAATTATTTATAGCTGTATGCTGGGAATAAAACTTTTGCAGTGGATGACTGAACAAAAATGGAAACTAAGTCTGACCTCTGACCTCTGAGCAGCTTCTGTTTCCTGCCGCTTCTTAAACAAAGAAGAATCGAGAGGGAATTTCCTGTGTTTGTAGAAATGCAGAAGATTTAGAGTCGAGGAGGGAAAACAAAAGAGGTTCTAACGGTTTCTTCCTCACAAACAGTTTTTGGAATTGTTCTCTTTATTTTAATTTCAGTGAAGTTAAACCAAATTAAAATGATTTATTTTTTTAAATTTGTCGTCTTCTTCTTCTTCTTCTTCTTGACGCAGACGTCTCAGAGAGCGTCAGGTCTCTACAGATCTCAGCGCTTTGAAACCTCAGACACTCCCGGGAAAAGAGCCACCATCTTGGATTTGTACATCCCTCCTCCACCTGCTGCGCCGTACGTTCCACTGTGAGTTCAGGCACTGATAGTCCGATATTCATAATTATATCTCTTATTTAAAATCAAACTCATGTCACATTTTTTTATGAAATTGAGGTTGAATCCATGAGATAAATCTCTGTTGTTAAAAACAAACAAACAAAAGTTTAACTCGTCTTATTTTTGGTGCTTTTACATGGAATGGGAAACACTTATTGTGTCTCATAACTCACTCGATCATTAGCGTTTAAATCCGCGTAAACACAACACGCAATTATCACCTGTGGCTAATGCTAAAGCTAAGTTTATTCAGAGTAAAGTACATGATACAAGGAAGAAACATAGAGTTTTTGAAATTAATTTACTGTTTTAGTTATATGTTTCAGCTGAACATCCTTTAACTATGTAGCCTTCAGTTAGCTTCAAACATCAAAACATGTTTAAATCCGTCCATTCTGGACTCCTGTAAAATCATGGTGGTCCAAAATGGCCGCCTCTGTAGAGCTGACCCTGCTCTTGATATGAATATAAAAAAATCTCAATCTGTTAATGAAAAACAACAATTCACACAATCAGGTGATTTAACAGTTACTTATCAAAAGTGAAGTGTTATTATTTAAATTTGACCTAAATTCTACACACTGGTCCTTTACTTTTTTGGCCCCGCCCTCTCTCTTTGCACACACAGAAACTGTCCTTGATATTTGACACAATAATCTGTATTAAAGGTTAAAGAAGGAACTTTTAGTTTGGATTCTGCAACTTCACGTTAGCGACTTTGGCAATTGACGCTAATTTCACGTCTTTGTACATTTCTTATCACGAGGAATGATTTACGCCAAACTTTTTTTCTATTTTCGTCTCCGCAGAGACGGAAACACAAACGTGTCTTCAAGTGTCAAAATCAGACCCAGGTCTCCGAACTCGTGTCTGGACTCGGACACGCGACGACGCGTCAGCGATGTGGACGACATCCGGACGCCCAACGGCCCGCCCCCTGAACCCAACCAGCCAATCCCAGTCCGATTCAGACAGCGCTCGTCTGCGCGATGTGAGTGAATTCACCGCTACGTTTAAAATAACCTGAAATAAAGGTTAAATAAACAACATGAAAGGTTTGATCTCAAGTTGATTGTTGACTTTTATCTGCAGGACAGATCCTCTCTGTATTAAGCTCCTCCCACAATGACCTCTGACAGGCTCCACCCACATGTACACGTTTATTTTCTGACTCTTTTAATCTCTTTTTCCTTATTATCGGTTTATTTACAGCGTAGTTATTTGTTGGTAAAGTTGGAATATTGATTTTTCCACTGAAGTGATTTAAAAGAGTGTGTGCAGCCACTAGGAGGCGCCCTCTCTGTCTGAACTGTCCTGGGATTAGTCAAAGTCTCCAGTCACAGGTCAGAGTTCGTCAATCATGACCAAAAAAAAAAAAAACCACCCTGCCTCTTCTGCCTTTAAAGTCATTTTATGAAAGAAAAACTAACAGGGCGTGTTTTTACAGTGTCAGTGAGATTTGACCTGTAACTGTAGAAAACAACATGTTAAATTAAAGCAGTGACAGAGACACTGATCCGTGTCAGTGCAGTCAAATATTCATGGACACACAGATCAGCCGTGGACGTCAAACCAAAACAAAAAACATGATGAAAAAACATGTTTTTACAGAATTAAATGCAATCAATATCATATAGATATGACATTTTATAATAAGATAAACCAACTAGAGTTGACACTATAGTAGAGGTAAGATCGGGCCTAAAAAATCCAGCCCGACCCGACCCAGGCCCGCGGGCATTAAAGCCCGACCAATTAACTTGCTTTGCAGGCCCGAGCCCGAAGTAAACCCGAAATTTCAATTTCTCCCATAGTATTTTGGGCAGAAAAAAACGCAAGATTTCTTAAGGTTAAAATAATCTACATATTTTTATGATCATGATAAATGAATGGAACACAGAATAAGAGGCCAGACAAAGAGAGTGAAAGAGAGATCTTGATGCGCACTCGCTTAATTACGCGAAGAAATACTGCAGGCCACTAGGAATTGAAAAGTAGCGACTAAAAATCCAGGTTAAATCCAGTTTTTTTTCCTCCGTTTGCTGTTTTATTTAAGAGTTTTGTCATAATCTGGATTATGAGGAAAGAGTGAAAATATCCCGAAGCTCCTGTGACGTTACTGATGGTGGCGCTGTGCTCACACGCAGCTGCTTTGCTTCTCAAACACAGGGTCGGGGCCCACATATGGGTCGTGGGAGATTTTTTTTTATGGGTCCCTGAAACTGATTTACAGAATTTTTTAAAAATAATAAATAATGTTTTAATTAATTTTTCTTATGAATTAAAAATTATTAAATGGGTTGCTACATTTTACACAAATTATCTCTTTAAAAAGCTCTTTGTTAAAGGTTTGTTCAGTTTAGTTTTCTTGTGGAGAGTCAGAAAAGATTGATTGATTGAAAGGCTACAAAAATGAATCAAAGATGAATCAATTACTAAAATAAACTATCTGTAATAATTAATCTGTGTATTTATTTATATATATATATATATATATATATATATATACGTATATATAAAATATAAAGCAATTGACTAATTGAGAAACTATCTGACATATTATATGTATTGGAAATAATCATTATTTTCAGGCTTCTTTAACTTTGAACTCATGTTGTTATTTGAAATCTAACTGGATTAGAACTCGACGAAGCTCCTGTGGAAACAGGAAACTCCACGTCGTCGATGAATCTGGTTTCAGTCGTCTGTTTTGTTTTGCCTTTGTTTTTTTCCACAGCCAAACCTCGACCCGTCTCGATGCCGGTGGAGTCTCTGACGTCCAGCTCCTCCAGACCTGGAGCTCAGGGAAGGAAAGGTAAGTCACACCTGTGACACCGGTCACACGACTGTAATCTGACCGTAATCTGCCTGTTATCAGACAAACAGCAGCATAACGGATATACACTGTGTGTTTGTGTGTGTGTAGCTGGTCTTCCTCATGTTGTGGGGACCTAAATGTGTCTCCACACTCACATTATGGGGACTTGTCTTCCTTATGGGGACAAAAATCAAGTCCCCATAACGTAAATGAGTCCATGACATTTTAAGGTGAAGACATGTTTTAACTGCACCTTATTGATCCCTTTGACTTCCTCCAGGACATTGAATTTCCAGTAGCATAGAGTGAAAAAAAGAATACAATACAAGATAAACAATAGACTCATATCTAAATATATAAAGTAAACAGTAAAACATTAACAGTTTAATTAAAATATTGCACTTAGACGATTGAAGTTAGGCTGAGGTTAGGGTTAGAGTAAGTCTCCAGGAAATGAATGGAAGTCAGTGTAATGTCCTCTGAAGTCATGGAAACCTCGGTGTGTGTGTTTCCTGTCATAAACACTGACCTTGTCATGACATGTAGTCCTCATGGAGACCAAAACCTGGTCCTGAGGCAGAACCTCATTTATGAGGAACTGGTTAAGTTTAGGACTAAGACTTGAATTGTGGTTATGGTTAAGGTTTAGATTAGTCTGTCCAAATGAATGGCAGTCAGTGCAGAGTCCTGAGAAGAATATCTGCACAAACCTGTGTGTGTGTGTGTGTGTTTGCATTTCAAACAAATTAGTTTCACTCAATTACACAAAATTAAAGCATTTGTAACTGTTTTAAGTTTAATATGAGGATTTATATAATCTGTGATGGTGCTTTTTGTACAATTAGATAGATTAAAAAAAAGAAAAGTACAAGCAAATTTCACATCATTCACTTTGGAAGAGAACTGGTAAAATAAATAAATTAAAATGAAGTCTTCCTGCGCTGCACACAGGAAGTAATTTGTTTCATGTTGAGACAAGATCTTGGAATAAAATCATGATAAAGTATCTGTAATGACTTTTCCTGGTGTATATTTAATATCATGTAATCAGATTATAAACAGTATTTACAGCGTATATAGACTCTAAATATCCCCATATTATTTCTAAGACTGAATGTGTGTAGAACACAGTTAATTCAGATTACAGATTGGGCGTAAACCCACGTCTCCGTCTTGTCGTGTCTCAACAGGCCCAGAGATTCTTCACCGATATCTGAGCAACGAGGGCATCAGCACCATCGCGGAGGAGGAGCCGTGTTTCCCTCTGCCGTACCGGCGACACCCGTCCGTCCGCGGCGTCGACCACATCAGAGGCAGCCAGTGCTTCATCAACACAGACCTGCACAACAGCGCCACCATCCCCTACCAGGAGGCGTCGTCCAAGAAGTCTGCCGCGTCCTCCTCGTCGCCGTCGCCGTCGCCGTCGTCTGCTGCCGCTTCGTCTCCTCAGGTCAAGCAGTCCACGTCGTTGCTCGCCGGCTGGTTGGCTCGACTCCGCCTCCTCAGCCACTGACGCTTGGACGCAACGAAAAAACCACAAACGATTGAAAATGTTTCCGCTGTCGAATCATCCGAGAAATCTGCTCGACAAACACGTTTTCTTCAGGAACGACTCGCGGATTTGACAGTGTAGGTCGAACTCTGATGCCGCGGCGGTTCACGTCATAAACGAGAGTCCGTTCAGTGACGATCACTTTCATCTTCCAAGTCAATCGTCGCTAAAGGAAACTGGAAAATTGGAAAATGATCTTGAGTTAAAAGCTTGAGCTGATTCCTGATCGACCGACGAGCTTTCAGTGAGGCAGTAATCAATTTATTTCCTTTAGTTTCACCTCGTCTGGTTCGCGGAGGTGAACTCCAGGTCACAGTGACATCATTGTGGGTGTGGCCTAAACTTCCTATGAGGACCCACTTTTAAAAGACGGCAAACTATTGGGAACCAAAGATTGCACATTTTATGCCTCATGATTTAAAGAAACAAAGTGTAACTACTTTAATTTTGGATCAAGACTTAATTCCTTACAAACATATTTACATAAATCAGAACTATAAAAGTTGGGAAAATTCAGCAGATTTGTTTGGAGAACCAAAGAAAAATCTCCTGCGTCCCATCTGTGGCTCCTGACCCAGTGTTTGGGAAACACTGCTGTTGTTCAATAAAATAATCTAAAGGTAAAAACAAAAGTATTTTTATAATATCCATATTTACAAGATGATTCATTTACGAGCAGTGAAATGGGTCAGTAAATTTTTTAGGGACATTCGTGTTCCTCAGAGGATGATTTTCACCTTTCGTGCCATCAAGAGATTAGTAATTTAAAAAAAAATAATAATAAAAAAGTCACTCAATGTTGAGATTCTCATAAAACTTCCTGTTTATTAATATTAGGAAACATAAATAATTCAACAGCTACAGTCATGCTAGTAACGTATTTATTGAATTTATTGAAATTTGACACAAGAATTGACCTAAATTCAAATTTTTACGAATTTGTGTTTGATTCAATTTGTCTAACTTTGTAACCAACTACACGTAAAATTGACAACACGTCATCTAAATAATTGCGAAAAGGCTCCAAAAAATTGGGTAAAGCGACTTCCTACCCGTTTGTGACAAAACTGAGAAGAATTTGATCCGTTTTGCGTTGGGACACTTCGTGGGATCAGAACGTCCTCAGCTAAACTTCAAAGTTGGATGTCACCACTTGCTGCGATCTGCGTCATTTAACGCTTCGGATTCACGAATGCTGCTGAAACAGCATCTCAAAACGGTTCGACAACAGCGTATTTGACCTGTTCTAAGTGTGAACCTTTATGCAACACTGAAAAAATGTTTTCACGTTTCCATTAACAAACATTTTCTTAAAGTTGAACCCTCTGAGCTTCCGTACAGAACTTCAGACTAAAGCAAAGAATCAGTTTGTTCATTAAAAATAGCAGCTGAAGATGAAATCGACAGACTTCAGCTTCTTTATTTCTTTATTGCACAAACCATATGACGAGCAGAAGAAGAAACAATAAAATGGTGTTGATGATAAGCGTTGGATTGAAAAAGCAAAGAATCGAAACTTTCTGGTCTTAAATTTGTTTACACGTTCTTTATCTTTTGCGATTATTGAAGCATATTTTCCTTCATCTCAGGAGACATTTGTGCCTCGAATTCACTATTTTTATCCGTAAAAACCAAAACTAATTGTAAATATGTATTTAAATGTATCACTGCCATCAACATGTCAGTAATATATCGGATAAAAATGTCTGCAAAAACTGCTTTTTAGGGTAAAATATTGCAATTATTTCAAAAATGCCTTAACACAGTGCTTTTATTGTGAAACAGAACATATCAAAGAACGTTAGTAAGACGTTTACCAGCGTAGCGTATAATTTAATGAAAATTTTTAAAATGTTATTTTATATTAAAACTATCTTGTGTTTCCTTGTTTAGATAAATGATGTAAAACGTCCAAATAATGTCGTTAAACCGAAGTAATCAAACTTACAGCAGTTGAATGTTGACACCACTGTTAATTTTTCATATTTTTTTCCGCACGTGTTTGCAGGAAGCTACTGAGACTGTCGGGTAAAACCAGCTGATCTAAAACTGTTTTAAGTGTAGTCAATGATACTTTTATTTACTTTTATATTTTAAGAAAATGTTGAAGAATTCCCATGGTTTTTGTTGGAGTTCCTCAGGGAAACGTCATGGATCCCTTAAAGTTTACTATCGTCTATAGTTATCTGAGAAACTTGTCGTATTTCCTGGTTGTTTCTTCGTACTAACAAAACAGTTATGTAACAGCTACTGTGTGAAACTTGTACAGAAGATTATCGGAGTGTAAATATCGCAGAGGAAACCTCGTACTTTCTTTGCCGGGTATGTAAAGAATTTCGATCTTAAAGGTTAAAGTTTAGACTCTAAACTTAAAGATCCAGGTTATATTTTGTAAAAAATACTTTACATTTTACAAAAAAAAGTGTTCCAGTGTTGGAAAAATTTTAAATTTCAAGAATAATGTTGCAATACAAATGTATAAATACTGTTACCAATAAAATGTGTTTTAATGAGCTTAAAAAGTATTTTATTAAAGTACTTATAATACAGGATGATCCTTTCGAGTAACTTGTCACCCTATATGTGTTTTTCTTATAATCATAACGTGTAAAAAAAAAAAAACAATTTAGACATTATAAATGTATACATTTATGAAACTACTCAACATTATTACTTATTTCCCTCCACTTTAATTCAATGGTAAAAGTTCACACAACACTCAGGGTTCTTCCTGATCATTTTGTACTTCTACGCTGTAGTTACCACTTGTGGCCAGAGTGGCTGCTGTTGAGCTAAAGTTACATATCCTGTCTTTTAAGTTGTATTTTTTTTTGGTTCAGGGACACAAACTTTCATTTACATTTCAGTCTGCTTTGTTTGTTTGTGTTTTGTCCCCAAACGTTTTTATTTTTATTTTTTAATTTTGTCACTTTGTTGAACTGGTTCCATGTTAAAATCTGTACTTTGTCCATATTTCCACAGTTTCTGTGGCACTTTGTAAGTCGACAAAAGTATGAAAATAAAGTTCGGTCTGTTTTTGAAAAAAAAAAAAAATCTTCCCTCAGATTTCAGAGCAACCTTTTTTTTGTGAATTTTTGTGATTCATTTTGTTATAAGGGACAAAAATCTTGTTTCAAATAATCTGTTGATTTTTAAAAATGAATCTAACTCCAGTCACAGTTGAACTTCAGTGACCAAATACAGCTGTGTCTTATGTATTGCAGTGTCTTCTAGTGGTTAATGTTGGTACTACATGAAGTCTTTAAAAACTCATGACTTACTATTCCATTCTTTAATCAGTTGTTGGGTAACTTTTGGTCCAGTGATCTACCTTCAATAATCAACATTTTCACCGATTTTTGCAAATTTATTAAAAATCCAAAGCTGAAATCTCATGAAATGAAATGCTTTATCATTGTTTTTTTTTTACTGCAATATTAGCACAAGATTCAAATCATAAAATAAATATTCTGGTTAACTTTTAGAATACAAACTTGTTCTAGTTGTTTTGTGTTTTTTAATAAAACTTTAGAGGAAGTTTGAGACTCAGAGAAAGAGATGTGAAAATAGGTGAAGATTATGTGAAACAGGAAGGAGGTCGTGGCGTTGATGTGGCGCCGGTGTATATGTGAACGTGTGATGATGATGATGAGTTTGTGGTCAGTGTCTGGGTGTCTGCAGCTTCTTCCTGCTGCTGCTAGAGTGAGTCACAAAACTGGACCTACAAACTGCAGGTGAAAAAAAAATCCATTGTATTTTATGTCAAATTTTGCAGAAATTTCAAACGAAAAGCCACTTTATTGGACTGAAGAGGTAAAGGACATGTTTGGGGGTCGTGCGGCAGCCACGAGTCGGCGGCGAGTGTCGGTCAGAGACCTGGGTGAAGTGGACTGTCAGGGTTGGCTTCAGCGCAGGAAGGAAGGACGAAGCTTCCTGGGAAGTAAATGGAAAAGATACTGGTTTGTGTTGAAGAAGAGTTTTCTGTACTGGTACATCAACAGGACGGTGAGTCACAGATAAGTTTACACTTCTCTTTATGAAAACATGAATTCTCACTCACAAACTGAACTGAACCTCAGCTACAAAAACAAAAAAAAAAAAGATTTTTATTCGTGAAAAGGTAAAGAATTTTCTGGTGACGACGTTTTTAAACCTCGTTGATTCTCAAAACTCTTTTTTAATCAAAACTAAATTATTTTAAAGTAACAGTTTAGATTATTTTAAGTGTTGTTGTATAAACTACTGACCCTTTAACAGTGCTTACTGCTGCTAACAATTAGCCTGAGACACACAGGCTGGCTCTCAGTACAAACATGCTATTTGTTAGCTCACTGTTTACTACGTGTTTTTTCTAACTTTTCACCATCTTTTCGTTAACTGTTGGCTAAGAATTTACTATGTGTTTACTGTGAGCTGCATAATCGCTATCTGTTCGCTGTTTACTGTCTGTTTGCTAATTATTTGCTATATGTTCACATACTGTTTTCTAACAGTTTGCTATCTGTTTACTAACTATTTATTCAATGTTGCTAATCATTTGCTATCTGTTTGCATGATGTTCACTAACAGTTTGCTATCTGCTAATCATTTGCTATCTGTTGTTTACTACATGTTTGCTAACTTTTCACCATCTTTTCGTTAACTGTTGGCTAAGCAATTGCCATCTATTAGCTAACTGTTCACTTGTCATAATTGCTATCTGATTGCTAATCATTTACAATGTGTTTACTAACTGTGTGCTAAATACCTGCTATCTGTTCGCTGTTTACTGTCTGTTTGCTAATTATTTGCTATATGTTCGCTAACAGTTTGCTATCTGCTAATCATTTGCTATCTATTTGCTAACTATTAATTCAATGTTGCTAATTAAAACATTTGCTATCTATATGCTGGTTACTATTTGTTTACTAATTATTTGCTATCTGTTCGCATACTGTTCGCTAACAGTTTGCTATCTGCTAATCACTTGCTCTCTGTTTGCTAACGATTGATTAAATGTTCACTAATCATTTGCTATCTGTTCACTAGCCACTTGCATACTGCTCACTAACTGTTTACTACCTGTTTGCTAATCATTTGCTAACTGTTTCTACAGGCTGACAAAGCAGAAGGATTCATCAACCTGTGTGGTTTCACCATTCAACAGGCCAAACAGTCCAGGAGGAAACAGTATGACCTCTGACCTTTTCTCTGTTACTGTGTGACAAAGACAAAGACAAAGAAAAAGAAACATAAATTAAAAACTAAACCACTGACAGTCAAACAGCTGCTAAAGCTTCCTGTTAGCATCAAACTGCACTAACATACTGTATTAAACCTGTGCAAACCTGTGTATGTGAGCTAATAATGTAATTTATGACCAGTTTCATAAAGAAAGTGTCAACATTTACACTGAAAATGAAAAACTACAGAAATAAAAACACTTTTCCACACAATTTCAATGGACTGTTGTGCTTTAATGCTTATTAAGTGCCCTTGTGTTGTTTCAGTGCCATGACAGCGACTCATCCACAGGTGGTGACCATCTTCATTGCAGCAGAGAGTGTCGCCGAGATGAACAAGTGAGCGGGGTTTTTTATTTTGACATTTTATTAAGACGTCACGTCACAAAGTGCAGTCGACAGATTCAACACGCCTGATTCTGATCCAGACTGAAATGTCTCTACAACAGCTAGAGAAGATTCACTGAGAAATGTTGATGTTGCCCTTTAATGTGGTTGTATGAGGATCTGAGTCTCAGAGTCTCACTGGAAATAGAAAGAAAAAAATAACCAAAAAAATCCTTCATAAAATCTGCATCAGTTTAAGTCTATGAAGCACAGGTTCACGTCTTTATCTCACTGTTAGACAGACTTTTCCAACAGGAAAAAGGAGTTTGTAAATCTCCCACACCAAATTCCATAGAGAAAATCTGCGATTTTTGCTCACAGGGACACAGGAGCTGCTGGTCTACTGCTGCCTCGTGTGGTCACTTTGTGTCACTGAGGTTAATTTGACTGAAGACTTTCAAATGCCGAAGTGACAAAATAAGACCTTTGAACTTACTGATGGAGGCAGCAGTGGATCAACAACTCCTGTTTGCTGTGATGTTAAATTCACAGATTTTCTCTATGGACTTTGGTGTGGGAGAGTGAGTGGTTTAGCAAAGTGACACAAAACTTTCATTTCCTGTTAGAAAAGGTCATCTAACAGTGAGATAAAGTGGCTTTATCATTTTGTTAAGAGCTTTGGCGAGGATATATATATACACACACTTGCACACAGTGCAGCTCATTGAGGATCTAATAGAATATGTTTTCAGGACAAATTAACAATGTTATCTGGGTTTTGTTCAAGCACAAAACCTGAGGAGCGAGAGCGAGTTTGTGTCTGTGATTTATGAAGCGACTGTGTGCGTGGGAGAGTGTTTTCTGTTGCATTTTTATTATTTCTCATGTTAAATCCTAATGCACATGTTCATCCTCTGTGAACCTTGAACACTGAACTTCAGTAAATGATAGTTGAGTTGTTGAAGTCACACAATCACATTTCATGAACACTTTTTATAAAAAAAAATAATAAGAGGAAGGACATCTAGTATTTCATCAACTTTTTGTTTGTGTTTCATATGAAATCGTTGAGTCATAGTTCCATGTATCATGTCATATGTTGTTCCTGCACTGATAAAGGCTGTGTGTGTGTGTGTGTGTGTGTGTGTTCTTGTAGGTGGATCAATAAACTGTCAAAAGCTGCTGAGTCACATGACATGATCAGCATTGACGGTACGTTTAGCTAAAATAAAAAAATGTACATTTTTATTTTTAAATATTTGCACTTCTCCTTTTTCTTTCAACTATATATACAGTTTTGTTCCTGTCATTCTTCTCTGTGAGCTCTTTTTCATGTCTTTACTCATTATTCTTCCTCTAATCTAATCTAATCTAATCTAATTTATCTTCTTTGGTCTCTTACTTTCGTAAATTTTATTCTTCCGTTCTTTTCTTTTTCATGTTAAACCTCACTCATTTATTGCGCGTCTTCATAATTTTTGATGTTCTATTTATTTTTTTTACTACTTTTCGTCTGTCCAAACTTTATCTTTCATTTTTCCTACGATCCCTTCTTCCATTGTTTTCCCTATCTGTACCTTTGTTTCTTTCACTTCATTCCCTCTTTCTTTGTCGTCTCTAATTCTTTTCATTCCTCCAATCTTCCCCTCTTTAAATCCATGATCAATGGTTTTCTTTTCTTTTTGCTCTTCTGTTTCTTCCTTCTCCTCCTCTGTTCCTCCTCCTTCTCTAGTCTCATTTGTTCTTGGTCTTCTTGTCCTCCTGTCCTCAGAGTGCTACAGTGAGGACAGCGATCACGGCGGCGACGAGTGCGAGTCCACTGAACAGGAAACGGTAGATTCTGAAAACGTCAGTGTGAAGCTTCAGTATCAGACGTTCTTAAAGGTCCTTTAATGAAACTGTTGGCGTGTCTTGTTCCTCAGTGTCTCTGCGAGTCTCTGTCCAGCACCGAGACGTCGTCTTCCATCACGTCTGAACACACGAGTGGAGACGCCTCAGTGGGAGGAGCTTTGAACAGAAACAGAGGGAGAGCTTCTTCAGAAGGTCACGAGCATCTGTCCTGGCTCGACCTTCATAGACCGGCCCTGCAAAGATCAGACCTTCAAAGACCTGACGTTCAACGAGCAGACCCTCAAAGACCAGATCTTCAACAACCAGACCTTCGAAGACTGGACCTTCAACAAGCAGACCCTCAAAGACCGGATCTTCAACAACCAGACCTTCGAAGACTGGACCTTCAAGAAGCAGACCCTCAAAGATTGGACCCTCAAAAACCAGATCTTCAACGACCAGACCTTCAACAAGCAGACCCTCAAAGACCAGATCTTCAACAACCAGACCTTCAAAGACTGGACCTTCAACAACCAGACTTTCAAAGACTGGAACATCATAGACCAGATGTTTCCAGGCTGGACAGAGAGAGTGAAGAAGTTTCCCCTTCTATGATGCACATTGTAGAAACAACTGAGGATGAGGAGGCAGGAAATGGTAAACATCTGGAAAAACCCAAACTACCACTGGATTAAAGTGTGGTTGTACAAATTTTTTAAGAAAATGTATTTTCTCAATGATTTTCTTAATGAAGAAAATTAGTTTATCCTTTTAATAAAAGTCTGACCTAATAAAATTTACATCTGTTTTCCTCACTGTGAGACAGACTTTTCCAACAGGAAACTAAGTTTGTAAACCACTCACTCTCCCACACCAAAGTCCATAGAGAAAATCTGTGATTTTACATCACAGCACACAGGAGTTGTTGATCCACTGCTGCCTCCATCAGTGAGTTCAAACGTCTTATTTTGTGAATTCGGCATATAAAATCATTTGTTCAGATTTACCTCAGTGACGCAAAGTGACCACACGAGGCAGCAGTAGACCAGCAGCTCCTGTGTCGCTGTGAGCTAAAATCACTGACTTTCTCTATGGACTTTGGTGTGGTGTGATTATCATAGACAGAAACTGACATGGCAGCTGTGGTGTTTGTTCCTTTGAAGTTCCCCGTGTTTTCTGTTTGCAGAGACGCCTCGTGATGAGATGGAGAGTCTCTACGTCAACCTGAAGGCGTCCAGCTTGTCTCTCATGGGACAATCCAGTCAGAGAGACTTTAGAACTTCGTTCATCAGACGATGCAAGAACGACAAAGTGAACGAGAAGCTTCACCTGCTCCGGATCCTCAGCAGCACGTTAAAGGTGATTCCGGACTTTTGTCCCTGACAGAGTCAACAAATGAGGTTGTCTTTGTCTTTAGTTTGACCCAAACCGGTTTTTCAGGCCAAAGAGTCGGAGCTGAAGGCGATGGAGCAGATTCTGATCGACCCGGCACTCTCTCCGCCCACATACAGGAAGTGGAAACTCGCTAATCTCATCCTGCTGCAGGAGATCAGCCAACACAACCAGGCAGCAGGGGGCGCCGCAGAGCTGACGTCTCCTGAGCAGCTGAATGACTAATCAAAGGTTTGTGAACAGACTTGCATTACAACACAGTGGCCAAAGGGGGGAGCTCCTGAGTCAAGGTTTTTTTTTACCTTTACACAGGAAACAAGCTGACAAGGCCATATTCCATTTCCACTGCAGTCCAGATGTTCTATTCTGGAAGTGGCATCACAAACTGGCTGTCATTCATAGGTGCTGTATATAAAATATGTACAACAATGACCTCTAGTGTTCAAAACTGTAATTGCAGTACTCCAACTAAGTGATGACCTCCTGTTCATAACAGAGAACATGGAATTTTCCAAAATATAAAGCTACACATTTACTTATTGTTTCATCGTTTGTTTAGTTTTTAGCATGTTAGCAACATGTGAAAATTGAAGCAAGAAACTTAGCTAACTTTGGTTTTAACTGTATTTTACTGTCTGGGGGAAAATTAGCCATCTATCGTCAACTTCCTCTTCTCTTCTCGTCGTCTAGACTTTCACTGCAAGCCTCCGTTTTCCTTCACCCCAGGGTTGTTTTTTTATTTTTGACAATAAACCAACAACACTGTTTTTATCAGTGAAGCCTCAGTTTCAAGTTCTCATTACTTTAATCCTTAATCTCCATTGATATCACAGGCATCATGGGTAACTGGTTCAGTGGTAGAGCAGGTTGTCTTCCAACTGGGAGGTTGTGGGTTCGATTCCCAGCTCCGTTAGTCTAGTTTTGTATCGACTGTTTTTGCTGTAGTAAACCCAGGTAAGGCGAATCATGCTTGCACACTCTTCACTGTCGGGAACAAACTGGTTTCATCGCGGAGGAGGACAAAGACCAAACAATGTTGACAGTAAACAAATTTATTTTGTCATCTGCATTTACAGCTGGAATTCTGGGAATTCAAACACCACGTCTTTGCCTGTGAGCTTCTTGTAGACACCGGAGAAGGTCTCCACCTGAAAAGAGCAGCAAACATGTCAGTAAACGTCAGCTGATTAAACTGAATTTTAAGTAAACAAACACTGCAGTTTTGGGATGCGTGATATTGGAAAAAGAAAAACCTATGTCCACCTGCAGAGTTTATTTCTTTTCTTCTGTTAAATTAACAATATTTTTCATACTCATGTCACAGCAGATGTACATTTTATTAATTGTGCAAATTAAATTAAAAGAATAGTTGTAGAGGGCAAGCAGCTTATTCAGCTACTGTTTTAGCCATCGGTCATATCAGGTGGATCTTGGCATGTTTGTCAATATAATTTAAAGTCAATATTGTGCCATTATATCCATCGTCATCTGAGTGACTTCCATCTCCTTCGCCCTGTGTTTTGTTGAGCGTTTGATCGTCAGTAAATGGAAATTCTCAAACATTTAGGAGGAAATAATTCAAAGAAAAAATATACAGAAAAGTTTGGTTCATTACAAATTTTACCATGCGGATAATATTGAGCTGACTGAATAATTTTAGTTCCAATTCAAAAGTTTAATAAAGATTGTCAGAATTAGGCTCAGGCTGGAGTTTTTTTTTACTTCAGTGTCAGAATAAAAGTGAACTGATAAACGACTGAAGAAAATCTGTTGATTCAACTTTTGTACAATTAAAAATCCTCAACAAAACAGCAGGATGTGGAAAAACGTTCAACTTCAAGCATCACCTTCAAGATGTATTGTCGTAATAAAACAAATATCGCAAGCATTTTTAAAACTCGGAGCCTCTTAAATGTGTTTTTTGATATTTATGGACTCATTTTTGCATCAAAAATGTTTGTTATTGCAAATTATATACATATAACACTTATTTTGAAATTAGGTGACATCACAAATGTCGTTATTGCTCATCATGATGGAACATCGTGATAAAATTGTGAGCTCAAATCATGCACACCTACTCAACAGTTGGTTTTTCCCCACAGAGATGGAACTTTTCATTTGACTGGCCCCTCCTGACCTGACTTCAAGTTAAGTTTGAGACCCCAAACTTTGATAATAACTGTGCACTGCATGGTTTAGCTCCCCAGTAACTGTCCGTGAAGACTCTGGGAAGATGTAGGAATATGCAGGACGCTCGTCCTCACCAGCCGACGGCCGGGGACGGAGCTTTGTCTCCGACGTCGTGGAACGGGACTGTACGTCTGGGCTCAAGAGCTACGCTCCCATACGCCACCAGGACAGAGCCACGAGACACGCTCGCTGGATGTCCACGTCGGGTTTTTTAACATACACAAAAGCAGGTGGATCGTGTCGTGCCCCCCCCCCCTTCCAAAACCATTTTGACTTGTCTTCACTTACTTTGTGTTCCACGTTGTTCTGCTGAGCCTTGTCCAGATGGACCTTGATGAGTCTGCTGCTGTCCAGTTTCACTCTGATCCTCTTACCTACGATCTCACTGGGAAACACCAGGTCCTCCAAGATGGCGTCGTGGACGGAGGTCAGAGTACGACTGGAGGACGAGTCAAAGACCAGACGTTAACTCAGTAATTACACACTTAAATTATTCAGCTGTTTTGACATTTAAGTCAATTAACTTTTGCATGTTAAGGTTCTACTGAGCTAAGAACCGTAAAACTACAGATGCGTTTGTTTGGCAAAGTCCCAAATTATTATTGTTCTACAATTTAAGCCCAGAGATACAGAAAATCCTCTAATTTCATCTTTTAAAAAAAAAATGTATCCTTTAAAATATACAACATTTATCCTTGTAAAATACCCCAAATTATGAATCAAACATATTCTTTTAACAAGTCAACAAACTGAACCATATTCCAAGTCCAAATTGGTTCCTCCCAGTTGAAAATGCTGCAGGTCGACTGATAGAACAAATAAGTTCAAAATAAGTAAATGATGTTCTTAAATGTCTGGTTTTTGTCCAAAAACTAAAATAATTCAGTTTTAATGATTTCTTTGTTATATGGAACAAAGAAACCAGAAAATATTCAAACTTAAGCTGAAAAAAAGAAAAAGAATCTTGTTTTAATCATTTTTAAAAAAGAGCTTAAACTGATTAATCTATCAAAATAGTTAACAAGCAGTACGTAGTAACATTCTAACTCTTTTCTAAACCTTAAACATTAAAATTCAAGCCCCTTCATGAACTCTAATAACATCTCAAACAAATTAACTGTGCACTGCATGGTTTAGCTCCCCAGTAACTGTCCGTGAAGACTCTGGGAAGATGTAGGAATATGCAGGACGCTCGTCCTCACCAGCCAACGGCCGGGGACGGCGCTTTGTCTCCGACGTCATGGAACGGGACTGTACGTCTGGGCTCAAGAGCTACGCTCCCATACGCCACCAGGACAGAGCCACGAGACACGCTCGCTGGATGTCCACGTCGGGTTTTTTAACATACACTTCACATCATTACATCAAAGTTTCTAAGTTAGGGTTATCATCATTTAATTTCATTTTATATTTTAGTAAACATCTATAATTGAATTGCATGTTTTACCTCGTGGAGCACATAAATGATTGTTTAGCCCATAAAATGGTAAATATATTTGTTAAAGGTGGAAATTATGTTCTCAAATGTCCAAATTATTCAATTTAAATGATTTCTTTGTTTTATGGAGCAAAGAAACAAGAAAATATTCACATTTAAGAAGCTGAAAAAAAAAAAAAAAAGTCAAACTGATTTCAATTATCTGCAAAACACTCAACCTAATGAATCAATCATCAAAATAGTTGCCAATTTAGTAATCAGTTACTCGTTTTAGCCGTGAGGTGCACATTTTTCCTGCTTCCACCTTCATGGGTCATTTGTGTGTCACTTTAAACATGCAGTGTAAACGCAGCCTAAAATCTCAGCCAGAGAAAATTCACCTCCTCGGACGCTTCTGCTTATTCTTCGTGCGGCTTTTCCTGGTGGGTTTGGGCAGAATCCTCCTCTGAAAATCATCAACATCCTCCCATTAGTCTGATCAGCTTTCACACAAGAACACAAAAACGGGAATAAACTGGCAAATTAGTTCAAGGTCCAGTGTGTAAAGTTTATCTGGAATGATTTTAATTTGGCTGAAATTGAAGGGAAAAAAATAATACTTAGTTTGGTATGAATTGTTGAGCAGGGTCAACTCTACAGAGGCCGGCCGTCATTTTGACCATGTTTGTACAGTAGCCCATAACGGACAAAACTGAACATGCTTTGATGCCAAATGAAGGCTGCAAAGGTTCAACACCGCACTTGGAACAGAAGAGTGAGGTGAGAGACATTCAGCTGAAACATGTAACCAACAACAAATGCTGCTAAATTATTTTACACACTGTACCTTTAATGTTACTCGTGGACTTGTAGTACAAATACAACAGCTTTATTATCATAATAAAACAAATATCGCAAGCATTTTTAAAAGTCTGAGCCTCTTAAATATGTTTTTTGATATTTATGGACTCATTTTTTGCATCAAAAATGTTTGTTATTGCAAATTATATACATATAACACTTATTTTGAAATTAGGTGACATCACAAATGTCGTTATTGCTCATCATGATGGAACATCGTGATAAAATTGTGAGCTCAAATCGTGCACACCTACTCAACAGTTGGTTATTCCCCACAGAGATGGAACTTTTCATTTGACTGGCCCCTCCTGACCTGACTTCAAGTTAAGTTTGAGACCCCAAACTTTGATAATAACTGTGCACTGCATGGTTTAGCTCCCCAGTAACTGTCCGTAAAGACTCTGGGAAGATGTAGGAATATGCAGGACGCTCGTCCTCACCAGCCGACGGCCGGGGACGGCGCTTTGTCTCCGACGTCGTGGAACGGGACTGTACGTCTGGGCTCAAGAGCTACGCTCCCATACGCCACCAGGACAGAGCCACGAGACACGCTCGCTGGATGTCCACGTCGGGATTAAACACACATGACAACAATCCCACAGTGGGGAAGGACATCATCTCAAGGCTGGACACACCGCCACCGGCATCTTCCTCACCTGTGCGATGAAGACCACATGCTTTCCGCTGAACTTCTTCTCCAGCTCCCTCACCAGACGCACCTGAATCTTCTGGAAGGACTTCAGCTGAGGAACAGGGACAAAGATGATGATGGCTTTCCTGCTGCCACCAACCTCGATTTCCTGAAAACAAAAAGAAAAAGACTTAAAATCGTGGAAGAAAAAAGATAAGTAAAACTAACATTCAAAACCATTAAATGATCAACAGCCTGATAAATGATTTAAGTAAAATGATTCCAGGAATAAGAGAATATAACTACACTAACAGCAGATTACGGCGGTCACATATAATAGTGTGCACTGCATGGTTTAGCTCCCCAGTAACTGTCCGTGAAGACTCTGGGAAGATGTAGGAATATGCAGGACGCTCGTCCTCACCAGCCGACGGCCGGGGACGGCGCTTTGTCTCCGACGTCGTGGAACGGGACTGTACGTCTGGGCTCAAGAGCTACGCTCCCATACGCCACCAGGACAGAGCCACGAGACACGCTCGCTGGATGTCCACGTCGGGTTTTTTTTTAACTTTACATTTGTAAACCAGAGAAAAAGGCAGAAAGAAGTGAACAAGGCTGAGTGAAGACGCCTGTACCTTTGCTGCGGTGATGTTCAGTTCCCTCAGCTGAGCCTTCAGGTCAGAGTTCATCTCCAGCTCGAGCAGAGCCTGCGAGGGACAAGTAAAAAATATAAATTAGTCTGGAATATTTAGATTACGGCTAACAACTAAAACAATAAGACAAGCAAAACATTTTTGATCTATGTTGGAAATTTTTATTGCCAACTATTCCTTAAAAAGGAAAAATTTTCTCTTAACAGGTGACAAATTAAACAAATTAAGGTGAAGACTTCTCCTGCTGCCCAATTAAGTCCTTAAATTAATTAAAGCTTTTACTGTTATATAAACTCACATAAAATTAACATTGTGAATTCAACAGGAAGATTTATCATGTAGTCCTCATGCTCTCAGTGATGATGAATTTAGATGCGAATATTAAAAAACGGGGCAATCGCGGTTTAAACCGCTTCGTTCTCCATAATTTAGCATAAAAACAAACGACGTGAAGGTTGCTCTTCTTACCTGGGAGATCCCAGACTCGAACTCGTCTGGCTTTTCGCCATTGGGCTTCACTATTTTAGCGTTGGTGCTGAACATGGCCTTTGTCTCTGCATGGAAATACAAAATCGTGAGTATTTACTTCACAAATACACACTCCTGCATATTTAACGGCTTTAAAGAGCAGCGTTAGCTCTTGAAACCTGGACGAGCCACTTCCAAACAAGCATGCTACGTGCTAAGGTGAGGCTAACCCTGATTAACACCAAGAGGAACACATTTATTACATTTCTAGAAGCAAACCATTGCATTTAGTTGTCAAGCACAGACTAAATCAGAATGATTTAACTGTACTCTTACTGCAAAAAACAAACCAAGTAAGCCAAGCTAAGATAGGCTAGGCTAGAACAAGGTAAGATAACTGTTTAGTTTAGCCGGCCGTCATTTTAACTTTTATACAACTATTACGAACACAAACACGTGCGGTTATTTCTGTTTCACGTTATTCGACAGCAGAGTTTAATAAACCAAGTTAACCACCGATCACATGTACGGCCTGCTAACAGCTAACTGCACCGATCACCCATTCACCGGAACGACTCTACTACGCTCAATTCCGTGCTCCAAAAGAGCCATCCGCCGCCGCAAACCACATAATCTAAGGCATCAATGATTAAATAGGCTCGGTGATGCTTAAATGTATAAATATAACAGAATTAAAGTGTGTTTTAGAGGAGAAAAGTCACTCCGGGCGAAAACAGCACGACTAACCTCTGTCAGTGACGGCCAAGGAAGAGACCGGAGCATCGCGAGACTTCAATTAATCCAATGCGAGCGAGCCGTGGCGATATCGCGAGAGATGCTGCTGACGTCCCCGCTCGTGGCGGTAGTGGTGCATTCAATGAGTATGTGCAAAATAGGAAAAGTCGTCTCTTTTCTCTTCACCACATACCTCATTGCTGTCTGAAATAAAAACATTTATTGTGCTTTTATGTATTTTGATTTGTTCGTAAATAGCGAATAGCGTCGGAGAAAGTAACTAAATTAATTTTAAAAGCGTTTATATTCCGTCCAACATTTATTAAGAGGTAAACAAACATTTTAGCTGAGCCATTTTCATTATTTTCAAATTATTTTAAGCTAAATATTTAGTAATATTTCATATTGTTGTGTATTTCTATATTTTATGTAATTACTTTTGTATATGTTGCCATATTTTATACACTCTGTATAGCAATTTTGCACGACATATGCTATTTTAAAAAATGTTGTTGATTGATGTACTTAATTTTACCCGTAGCGGTAAATAACATAAATTTAAAAAAAATATATGCTCGACTTTGAAATACACATTTAAAAATAAGACAAAAATAAATAAATAAATTGACGTGATTGTGTCCCACGTTTGAATGTCAGTAACGATGGACAGTGAACTCAGCACGAGAACATCGCGAGAGTTTACAGACGCTGCTAAACGTGTGAAGTTGTTGTCAGTGCTACGTTTCTTCAGCTCTGTCTCCGTTTAGCGTAGGCTAACCGTGACTCCGTTATTGTCACGGTTTTCAGGTTCCAAGGAGGTTAGGAGGGTAAACGTTTAGTTATGTTGTCATGTTAGTGAAAAATATCGTAGTGGCGTGTTTTTGTTACTTACGTGATTTAGACTCGATACAAGCAAATTAGCTTGTCGGAAGTGGCTAGATTTGATTTGTATTTTTGTCACCATTTCACCGTTTTCGTTGCAAGTCACTCACTGGACTGTCATTTTAACGACATTTAATTTATGTAGCAGTTAGCCTCGTGATGGTAGCCACTTCCGTGTCTCGCGTTGTGCCGGCAGACAGTGATGTTTAGGCTGGCCGGTGTTTTTAGAGGAGCACTCAGGAGCGTCTGCAGCGCCGCCGACGACATGCCGAAGGGCAAGTTTTTCTACGCAGTGAGAAAAGGCTTCAAACCCGGAGTCTACAAATCCTGGTGAGTGTTCACGGCGCAATGCCGGTTGTTTTGTTTACGAGAAAAACAGAGCAATTGCTTCCACAGGGGCGTTTTCTGTCGCGCATGCTGAATCCCATTCAGATTTCTGCAATTTTTACATATGTTTGAATCTCCCCCAAACAAGACAATATAAATCTAATAAGTTATCAGCATTTCATGTTCTGTACAACCCACTCTTTAGATCGGCATTATAATCATATTGGTAGCACGTGCTACTTTTTGTCAATCGTCATTTTACAGGAGACACACCATTTTGAGTGGTGCTCAACAACCTTAAGATGTCATGTTTGATTTGTGGAATGTTTAAAGAAAACGTCACATGTAAGAAATTACAGACTTAATTAAGATTTAAATTGCATCCGTGAAAAACGAGCTGAAATAAATGTCACATCACACATCTTTATTCATCTATGGTAATGAGCTTTATGATATTTTAACATTATCATATAAATATGAAATGACATGGAATCACTTGGAAGAGGTTGCACCCTCTAATGTAAGAAATCTACATAATATTGTTAAAATTATTGCTATTTTCTACCATTTTGTGGTAACTGTTTATATCTTATTTACCATATAATTTTGTAGTTTATTCTTTCTTTTCCTAGTATATTAAGGTGTTTTATTTCGTATTTTCTTTAAATTATCTTTAAAGAGCCTGAAACCATGCTACTGTAACACAGTAATTTGCCATTTTTGGGATCAATAGAGTCCATCTATCCATCTATCTATTGATCATGATTATTTTTTATCATTTTTAGGGATGAATGTAAAGCACAGGTGGACAAATTTCCCTGTGCCTCTTTTAAAAAGTTTGCAGCAGAGAAAGAAGCCTGGGCTTTTGTCAGAGGAGCTGAAATATCTGCTCCTCCAGAGGCGAATAAAGGTACGATCGTCTACCTCGCTGGAAAATGATTGACTTAATAAGAAGAAGTTGGGTCTAAAATCTAACAGTTTCTTCTTTGGTACCATATCCTCCGCCTATTGTTCTTTTCCAGCTGCTCAGAGTTTGGATTCGGCCATCGCTCTTCCTAAAAGAGGCCCCGAACCTCTGGAGTACATCCCTCTTGGTAAGAAGAGATGTCACGTGGAACAGGACGATGTGGTCTTCCCGCCCAAACGAGCCAAACAGTCGGAAAGCTCGTCTTCAGGAAGCAGCGACGGATTCACGTACATGGGTGCGATGTTCCAGGTGTCTGTGGAAATGTTCACATGTATTTAGTTTAAACGCAGGATCATCTGTGGAGGTTTTGACACAAAATGGTGGCTGGAAAAAGAAGCCTGCTATGTGTAAAATGGTGGTCGCTGAGTGAAACCTGCTCTCTTTCCGTCTCCAGGAGACGCCGTGGTGGTTTATACTGACGGCTGCTGCTCAGCCAATGGGAAACATGGAGCCCGAGCGGGCATCGGAGTTTACTGGGGCCCCAACCACCCACTGTAAGATAAAGGACACACACACACTTGTGCACTCGATGAGCAAGTGTAGACCAGGGAAGGAAATGTTGTTGAAATATCTGAAATTGCTATTGAAATTCACTGAAATTCAACGGTCAAAAGTGGCCTTATCGGTAACACGGCTCTTTACACTGTAATCCAACAAAATTGTAGGATTACAGATTAGGTAAGTGTTATAGATAACAGTATTTTATAAAGAAATTTGAAATTATGTTCCAGCTGTGGTATAAGCTTTTCATAGAGTTATCACAACACTGTAACTCAGTTAAAGTGCTTTAAAGTAGATAGACGTTCCAGATGCTGTTTTTAGGGCTGCAAATATTACTAAATTTAATTTAAATAATTGATTAATCTCTAAGTTTTTTTTTGTTTTGTTTTTTTAATAATTAATACAAGTTTTTAGATCTTTCTGCTTCTTAAATGTGAATATTATGTTTTTTTTTTGCTCGGTATAACAAAGAAATCATTAATACTGAATCCCTGGTTGGTTTTACTGTTTATATTGGTGTTTAATTTTTATTAATTTTCCTAACATACTGTAACGCAGATGTAAATATTTCTATTGTATGTATTTTGTTTTTCTTTTTAAACTCTACCTTGTATTTATTTGAATCTGTGTTATTTTTATATTCTTTGCAGGAGCAGCTGTAATGAAACCCAATTTTCTTTTGGGGTTAATATAGTATTTCTGATTCTGAGATTTTTGGAAATTCACAAAGCAATTGTTTAATATTTAAGAAATATAATATATTTTCTGTCATGCAACATAAGTAGGTAAATAATTTTCTCTGGCGTAGAATCCAAACTGATTCTCCGTTATATTCTGTATACCGTTATGTTTGATTTTGGAAAACCATGGTAGTTTCGTGATCGGAGAAACAAGATATTTACCAGCATTTGATAAAAATTGTTCTGGAAATGATCTAACATGTCCCTGAAACATTTGTCTGCAGACTTTACACACGTGTTTACAGTCTCCTTTAATTATTTTTCACATCATAGAAACACAGCAGAGCGGCTGGAGGGAAGACAAACCAACCAGCGAGCAGAGATACAGGTGAACAGCCTCGGTCACATGATGCACCAGTGTCATGTAACTATAAATGAGTTAAAACAACAAAGTAATGTGTGTGTGTGTGTGTGTAAACAAGGCAGCCTGCAGAGCTCTGCAACAGGCAAAAGAGAAGAGCATCAAGAAGTTGGTTCTTTACACCGACAGCATGTTTACGATCAACGGTGAGATTTTTTAAATCTGCTTTTCTTTGTGTTTATGTAGATTTTTTTCAATGCCATCATATTAGACCATAGAAGCAAAATTTATATATATATATATTTTTTAAGACCAGTGAATTTAGTTGCCTCATTTGTTTTGCAAATTTAAGAGAATCAAGGGTGTTAATTATTTCTGAATGAACATTGTGAAGTGAGTTTTTTTTATTCATCATTTAAAATGTTTCGTTTTAGGTAAATTAAACTCAGTAAGAGGGTGCCGAAATTAAACCTAAAATTCAGCACAAAGCAAGCTTATAGATTAAATAAAGGGACAAATTACAGATTAAATTTGTAATTAAAATGTACCGATTTACTCATTAATTATCCTCAGAGGAGCAAAATAATATCACACTTTTATACTCATCAGTTGGAGTAACATAAATGTAGAAGAGTGACAAATATACTGTAAACTAAGGAATGGTTTGCCATTGAAATCAGCAGTGCAGTCATGTCTGACCTGATTTCCTCTGCTGTATTTCTGTAGAACATTTGTCACATGTATCTTTGCCAATAATCTGCTGCACTCAATCACTTATAGTAGACGTATGAAGAAATAAATAAGGGGGCTGATAACCCTCCTCTGTCTTGTTGTTTTTAAAGTCCATGTTTAATTTATTTGTTAATTATTTTATCTTGCATCTGTCAAACTCAAGGCCCGGGGGCCACACCCGGCCCGCCATATTTGCCATATTTGGCCCTCACGATAATCTGTCTTTCCTGCTCCTCCACTGACACGCTTTAATACCATACATCAAGTTACCGCACCTGTATAAATACATAAATAAACAAATTAAATGCAGACTTTGAGAACACAGAGCCGGAACCGGAGGGTCGGTGTTAAAGGGGCCCTTTTTTAGTTGGTAAAAATTATTTAGTATTATTTAGTACAGCAAATAATTGGCTAAGTTGCATGTGACTACAGGTCTGTATGTGAAATACAGCAGAGGAAATCAGTTAAATTGCATCCATCTTATATATTCTACTATACAACTGATTTAAATGGAAAATCATGTATAAATTATTTGCCCCATAATATTTACCACTGTTGTACATTCATGTTTTTTTTGTAAATCTGTCATGTAATTGATATTGCATTGATATTTAGCCCTTTCTGAGTCTATTCCATGTGTAAAGCATTTAAACTTATTTGTGGAAAAAGGTATTTATTGCATTCACTAATATTTCTGTTCATATAATATTCATTTCTGATTTCTTTCCTTATTCCTTATTTTATCTATATGGTTTGTTCTGAATTGCATGTTCTTTGACTTTGTCTGGCCCTTAACTTGGACACAGTTTTCTGTAATTGACTTTGACACCCTGATGTCTGTGCTGCTGCTCCTGCAGGTGTGACCAAGTGGGTGAAGAAGTGGAAGCTGAACGGGTGGAGACTGAAATCCGGAGGTGAAATCGTCAACAAAGATGATTTTGTGAAGCTGGACAGACTCAACACTGAGCTGCAGGTCATCTGGGTAAAAAGAAAGAAAAAAGAAAAATACACAAAAACAACCTGCTTCACAAACACCTGAGTTTTTTTTAAATATGTAAAATAAAAATTATATGAAAATATAAAAATGATATTCAAAATCGTCATGTCGGACCAGTGAAGTAATCTATAAATAAGTAAAAAATGTTTTACATTTAATGAGGTATCTTTTGTTACAAAACATTATGAACAACCTGAAATTTCTTGAGAAAAATAAGTGAGAGTTCAACATTGTTGTACTTTAGTTTACCATTTACACACATGCCTTGTCCACCACAGAGTCCAGACCTGAACCCCATTGAGAATCAATGGGATGTGCTGGAGAAGGTTTTGTGCAGTGGTCCGACTCTCCCATCGTCAGTACAAGATCTGGGTGAAAAATTAATCCAACAGTGGATGAAAATAAATCTTGTGACATTGTAGCAGCGTATTGAAACAATGCCACAACGAATGTGTGATCAAAGAGTATGTGACATTTTTTTGGCCAGCCAGTGTATTATCCAGCCTTTACCTCTGGGGATCCTAACTACGGAAGCCCGAGAGGAGCGTTTGGCAGTGGAAGTTAAAGAGAAAACAGATTTTCGATAAAACTGATTGTGAATTGTTCTGTGATATGTGCTGGGAAAACAACATTGTCTCCTCCTCTTCCTCCTCCAGATGCACATCCCAGGTCACGCCGGCTACACGGGCAACGAGGAGGCCGACCGTCTCTCCAGAGAAGGAGCAGCCAAACCTGATCCGCTGCACGACGACGACCTCGACGACGACGATGGTTTCTGTTAAAAAAAAAAAAAAAAAAAGGCAGACGATCTCGTGTTTTCTCCGCTTTAACGGCCACAAACTTTGTGTTGCACTTTCAAAACACACCAGAGACTCGGAGAGAGAGGATCTGTGTGTGTTGTTTCTGTTGTAAATAAAGTTTTGTTCTTAGGTTTCAGTCTGAGTTTTAATATCCAGGATTATTTTTACTGTTTGTTTTATGTATTTACTTATTTATTCTGAGGGTAGGAGGAGTGCAGGTGAGGACAGAGGAGAGAAGGCAGCAGGAGAGTGAAGGAAAGGAAACGGATGAAGGAGGCAGCAGTGACTGAGGTGAGGAATGACGAGAAGAGGGAAACACGGATGTTTTGTCTGCGACTTTTGTGGCAGAAGAAAACAACATATCTGTTTTTTTCATGTTGGTTCCTTCAGTTTCCCTGTAGTACAGTGTTACATCCAGCA
The DNA here is from genome assembly GCA_016785285.1 of Brachirus orientalis. NCBI lineage: Eukaryota > Metazoa > Chordata > Actinopteri > Pleuronectiformes > Soleidae > Brachirus > Brachirus orientalis. The sequence continues at coordinate 1,406,567 of JAFBJR010000054.1, read as the reverse complement.
GGGGGCGCTCCACGATGACATTAGAGGTGAGGATTTCACTGTTCCATACGTGCTTTTGCCAGAGTTTAGTGACTTCAGACTATTTTCAAACTAAATAATCTTAATAAGGTGCAGTTAATATTCAAAAAAGCACTACATAATTAGATTATTTATATTACATTAGAGTAACTTAATTAGACGTATTAACGTCTAATTTGAAAGCTACGATCACTTCAAAAGCAAACAAAATTCACTAAAACATGATATACTGCAGTGATTTAAACAGCAGCTTAAATACTGACCATTATTATTTGGTATTATATGTGTGTTATGTATAGGGGTATAATAGTATCCACTAAAAGACAGAATATGCTCATTTTTCAGGCTAAAATATCCACAAAAAACATCCAAGATAAATAAAAGAAATCAAACAATATAAAGAATAATTTTCATAAAGACGTCTGCTGATTTTAAGGACGTGAAAGGAAATACAAATTATTTTATTTTGTATATAGTACGTGCTCGGCAGTCATGTAAGAATCAAAGATGATTATCAAAAATTGAATTGCATTTGAATTGACATCAACTCACAGAAATAAGAAACAAAGAAATTCTGATCATTTTTATGCTCTAATCACACATGTAAGTCTCCTACATGCATCACATGACACCAGGTCACAAAATATAAAACTACATGTCAAAGAAAAACATGCACACAAAAGGGAAAATACAGTAATTTGCTGTTACAGTTATGTGAATTTTTAAAATATTGTTACTTTTGTAATATTCATTTGAGAACATGGTGTATAAGCCCTGTTTAGAAGTTAACTGCTGGGCATATATTACAACTAACTGTAGATTTAAATATTGATGCAAATTTTTGAAAATGAAAATAGAAAATGAGCTTGGAGGTTTAGTTTTGAGAAAAATAAATAATACAAAAATTAACATTATTTTTCACTACACTTATTAGTACACTGCCAGTGCTAGTTTCCTTAACATGTCAATTAAAATAAAAGTAGTAAAGTTTATTTTTTGTATGTTTTTACAATATAATTTACAGTGTGTAACAGTGTGAAAATCAGCTGATTAATAGAAGTGAAAGACAAAGTATTTTATTTTATAGATTGATTGGTAAAGATAGTGTTTTTGTTCTAGTTAAATCTGAAATCTGAAACAAAAATGTAAATAATCCAGTATCATGAATGTTACATTCTGGCCTATTATAATGTAAATTGTTAGATTTGAAAATTTTTCTATCACGTAAAACATTTTATTTCTCTTTAGCTTGAAGCTACAGACGTCAAAACTGCTTTGTGAGTTTTTCTGTTAGGCAAAAAAATTCTCTCTACTTTTAGTATAATTGTGGATTTTTAGGATGAAATTATACACATAGATGTCTGGATTTTCCATAGTAAACTCTTCATTAAGTCACAAAATCAGTTGCATATCAATATAAAACATTACCAGCGCTGTGTTCCATTAATATTCCTTTTACTTTTGATGGCTAAAGAACATTTTATTGATTAAATTAGCTTTTTTTTAACTGCTGCACTTGTAATTAAGTACAGTATTTCTCTATAGTTGTGTTGATACTTTGAATTCATTAGTCTTGAATGAGAATTTTAGTGTTTCTTCCATCACTGCATCACTCGACTCCTTGAACATAACAACTGTATGTGTTTACAAAAAAGAATTCCTTGTGCTGATCGAAACAGAGAGAAAGAGAAATGAAGAGTTTTAACCTCCTCCTCCTCCTCCTCCTCCTCCTCCGTCCTGCAGCCAGTCAGTTGGTCGGTGTCGATGTTGCGATGTTGGAAATGGCAGGATGGAGGCTCAGGGTTCCTCACCCTGACCCTTAACCACTGCCTCGCGGCGAGCGTGGGCCACCACGACCCTGCCAGAGGACAGCCCAGTCTGAGAGAGAACGCCTGTAGGAGGTCAGAGGTCAGCCCTCGGCAGCGTCACCTCCACGCTGGATGAGGCTCGTTAGCACTCCTCCTCAACACACACATGCGTGGTGCCGCCTCAGCAGACTGAGCTCTGGCATCAGTCCGCCGCTGCCCTGCTGGAGGGGAGGAAGACCGAGCAAACTGTGAAGAAACTTAACAAACCAGACATTAGAAACATCCCGCTCACATTTCACTTCCGGGTTTTGTCGGTTTTTAGACCGGTGGTGTCTAAAATAAACCACAATGTTTCTGCCAGGGTTGAAGAACTGTCTGACACCTCAAACCGTCTGACGGGGAGCGGAGGACGTTTGCTAAAGGGCTTGCGGTGATGATGGAGAAGGAGGAATGACTTTTGGAAGTTGGAGACTGCAATGTGTAGTCAAATCTAAACAGCTGCCCTTGTTAAAGTTGAAAGGTCAAGTGCAGAGTTTCTGAGGTCATGCCTGGAAAGGATGAGGTCACCTCTGAAGCTTTTTTGGGTGATGTCTTGAGTTCCTGAGCTCATATCCAGAGTTTTTGGGTGGTGATGTTGCGGTGATGTCTTACGTTACTGGTGTCATGTCCAGATCTTCTGGGGGTGAGGTCTTACGTTACAGAGGTCATGTCCAGATCTTCTGGGGGTGATGTTTTACGTTACTGGGATCATGTCCAGATCTTCTGGGGGTGATGTCCAGATCTTCTGGGGGGGGTGATGTCTTACGTTACTGGGGTCATGATGTCCAGATCTTCTGGGGGTGATGTCCAGATCTTCTGGGGGGGGTGATGTCTTACGTTACTGGGGTCATGTCCAGATCTTCTGGGGGTGATGTCTTACGTTACAGAGGTCATGTCCAGATCTTCTGGGGGTGATGTCCAGATCTTCTGGGGGGGTGATGTCTTACGTTACTGGGGTCATGTCCAGATCTTCTGGGGTTCATGAGTTCAAGAGTTTGGTTTTTGCTGAGGTCATGTTCATAGTTGCTGAGGTCATGTCCAGTTTACTGAATGTTTAAGTTGCTGAGATGTTTCCTGATTCACAAAGATCATGTGATGATGAGATAACTTGTGGAGTTGCTGGGGTGATGTCGTAGGTTCCTGAGGTTCCCAGTAAGTTGCTTCTTCTTCTACAACAAGTTGTTGCTGGAAGTTGAAGTGCTAACTTTTCTTACTGAAACTGTGTCTGAGCCTAAATCACGTGTGAGTGATGTGCTGTTTGGAGGATTTCTTGGTAATGTTTGTGTGAGTAAAGGTACAGTATTTTTGAGTTCAGATTATTCCTAAGTTGCTGAGCTAATGCTGGAGGTCATGTCTAAGTTAACAAGTTCATGTTGGATGTCTCAGAGGTCATATCTGGAGTGGACTTGCCCTTATTTGAGTTCCTTGTGTCCAATGTTGCTGAAGGCCATGTCTGGCTTTATTGACATAACTCTGATTCAGTCTCAGATTGCTGTGGTCACTTCTATGTTCCTTGGTCATTCTTTATTTTTGCTGTATGTGTTGAACCTCTGAAGAACTATATATAAAGGTTTGGGTTCTCTGAGAACATCAGATGTTACCTCCACTCTGAAATCTTTTGATCATTGGACATCTGGGCTTGGCGTTGCAACTCTCAGCCCAGTTCCCGCTCTGCTCGCAAGTATTTGTCTTTAACTCATTTCATCCCAAAATGTTGTCTATGCTGCTTATTGCTTTCTGATCCAAAATCAAGGAGAAGCAGTGCTCAGCACGAGGCACAGGAGGAGTCGCAATCAAAGATGGCAAGAAGACCAAAGAAGCATCTGTTTCCATGACAGCTGTCTACACCCAGCTCTGAAACCAGCTACCATTAATTTAAAACAATCGTCTTTCTGCGGCTTTTGTATTTTCTGTCTTTTTCTGCTGGAGGGTAAAATTAGGATTGTCATCCCTTATTTTTAACTTTTTTTTCTCCAGCTGAAGATGTGTTAATCTGTGAAATCACAAGCTGAAGGGAGGTCAGAAAATAAAAAACCTGCCATCTCTGCTCATTAAAAATATCTTCAGAACACAATATCAGTTTTTTACTGACTTAGTTTTTTCCTTTATCAAGTATAATGAGAGTGAACAAAACTCATCATATAAATCGTTGAATGTCAAAAGGACCAGAATCCACTGTTTTTGAATGAATGGGGCTGTTGGTCAGTCAGGTCAGTAAACACACCACAGCTCTCCGTCATGGATCCTGGTCAGTGTTCTTTCCTTCTTGCCGATGTTTTATGGCTTCATTATCTCGTCTCCCTGCTGATCCACATCGTGGACAGAATAGTCTGAATCAGTCCATGGCCTGGTGAAGAGTTCGCCGTGCTCTGCTCCCCTGAAGCCATCTGTGTATTCACAGAGTTTCACTCCAAAGTAAGAGTTTCAGCATGCGGATATAATGATGCCTACTCTGATGTAGAGGGAAAAAAAAGAATCAAATATTGGCTTGAAAGTTAATCTCATTATTGAATACAATGAACTTATTGACTATGCATGGAATTTGCCTGCAAATCAGAAGGCTGTTGACTTTATGAATTACAAAGAGGTGAAGTTTGTTTCTCCCATAATGAGTTTGAATGAGTCACTAATGATTAGGAGAGTCTCTGCCATGTGAAACAGCATTGGTTGTTTATATTCTTTATTTTTCTAACTAATCCTAGTAAACGGCTGATGGTAGCAGCACAGATGGAATGTTTGAAGCATGTGTTCACGGGCATGATGGTGCAGTCACAGAAACTGAGGAAATAAAGGGTAACAACTGATGGGCAACAATGGCCTCATGGACATTTAAAGAAATGTTGAGTTCAGAGAGAGTTGAAGGTTGTAACTGAAAAAATAGGCTGGATGAATGTGGTTACAACAGAGACCATCTAATCTAAAATACTTTGGCTGACCATTATCAAAAGTATCTCAATTAGGCTTCCGACAAATGGCGCGGGCACTGGAGAGCCCATGAGGAAAGAAAACCTTGGTGGATAGAAAAGGAAACTGGCCAGTCTAGTGTGTGGTCCTGAGAAAAATAGTCTGAATGGATGAGAGACAGGATGTCTTCACTGAGGTCAACAAAGACAGCACAGGAAAAATGGGATTGCCCTGTGGAGGTCAGGCAGGCTGGTTGTTGGCAGTACTCGGCTTGGCTACCTCAGAACAGACAAGATGTTGCATAAAAGATGTCCATGGTCCAACTGTTTACTCAGTAATGGCTTCAAGGCAATTCAGAAACAAACTAGATATTGCCTGGTTTGCCAGTGTCGAGAACTGGAGTATCCACTGGAATTGTTAACTCTGGAACAGCTTCAGGAAAAGGCAGGACATTGACCCAATGGCTGACTCCAGAACAGGAAGTACATCTTCTGGAATCCAACTCAGGAACAGTTGTCAAGATGTCGACTGGGTGGCAGAGTCAGGAACGAACACCCGGACAATTAACCTTAACCTAAGGTCAAGAGTAAGATTAGGAATGAAAGCGGCCAAAATAGTTTCCTCTGTGGGACATCTGGACTTATCTCGTCCCACATAGAAAAGAACTGGCTGTCCTGATCGGGATGACTCTTGAGCACTTCCTGTTGGAACTTAGCTGTGATCCAGAGCTTGGTGGAGAGATTTTAATTGCCATCTGGCCTGGAAACTTTGGGATTATACAGGAGAATAGTCTGTTAATACCATAACAAGTCCTCAGGTAAATGGAGGACAATGAAAAGTTGGGATCATAACTCCAGGAGCAGGCGGGAAGAGGCGGGACATGGTCTAGGATCTGCTGATTCCCGAAATGGCCAATTCAGGCAGAGATGAGATTATATGAGAAAAACCGATGACACTGGGAACCAGTGATTACAATGTAAAATGTTGGCTGAAAAGTCAGAATCTGGAACAGATGAGAGGTAGGTTTTGATCTCCAAGAGTCCATGCTCCCATCTCGGAGTCCTGACCCCTGACTGAAGGTGAGGGCTGAATAAAAGCACTCAGTCCTGCTTTTTACCAAACCACTCAAAGTTCTTTTAATTAAATCTGGCACCCTGTTTGCCCAGCATCCTCATTATGGAGAGAGGTGAATTGTGGGTAGACACAGCAGGTGGTTTTGACAGCCTGCTGAGACTGCTGATGTTGCAGGAGGAAGGAGATGGAAGAGACCGAGGACAGACACGATTGAAGGAGGAGGGAAAAAATGCAGCGAGAAGAAAAGGACACGAGAGAAAAGAGGAGCAGACGATGGGGAGGGAATTGGAGGATGTTTGACGAAACAGGAGAAGAATAAAAAACTAAAACAGAGAGGAATGAGGAGGAGGAGGAGGAGGAGGAGGGATGGGGAGAGGAATAAGTCCGATTGAGGGAAAAGAAGTGATATCACTGATGGATGTGGGGCCGGGATCACTCAGTTGTTATAGTTTGTGCCCCATAGGGCTAAGGGCCCGGGTTCGATTCCATCTGCGGTCCCTTGCTGTTCTCTTCCCAGCCACAAGAGGGCCACGACCAGTGTATTCCTTGTGCTGGTCCCAAGCCTGGATAGATGGCTGGGTTGTGTCAAGAAGGACAAATCTGGGAACAAATGTAACAAATAAGAATTTGCCGCAGAACAAATGGCATCTCAGTGAAATGATCATTGATTTCATTGGCCCATTGAGTTAAAGTCTGTAGCGTTTTAGCGAGTTTTGCAGATTTGAATTCTTTGATAGTTTTTAATGAATGAAGGTGGGCGTTATTTACAAAATTCAGTATGACTGTATTGTCATACTTTTTCTATACAAGGACATTATAGTGCACTGGCCAAAGTTGGTTAGTGGAGTTGAGTATGAGTTTAAAAAATACAAATTTAACACTACATTTCAACCCACACATAGTGTAAAAATAAAAATAGATAATTGCACACTGTGTTATTAAGATTATGAGCTGTTTGCTTTTATTTGTATTGTTCTTAGTCCTTTTTTTAAAACAAAAATATTTGGCAAATTTGATTAGTTCTTTTTACAACGACTTGTCAAAAAAACCTGGAGTACCCCTTTAACCTACTAACGCCTCATTAGAGTTCTGGTCAGGTGAGAACAGGGATGTGTGGCACCGGAATGTTGAGGTGTTGGATCAACTGTCTCTGTCTGGCGTCTGTTTTTTCTTGACAGATTAAACCTGGCAGATGTTTCCTTGACGACCTGAGGAAAAATAGTGTTGAGTTTTTCACTCTTTTTTGGGGGAAGAGCAGCTCTTGAGAAAATTTTACACACAGAGATTCCTCCACTGATTTAAAACTACCAATTGCAGCGTTGCCATGGTTACCGGGTTTGCTTTAGAATAGAAGCAAAACTCATCTCACGCACCCAATCGACTGCACTACTGCCTTAAAATAATAAAAAATAATCTTTTATTGTCCACAGTTGTCAATATTTGTCTTTGGCTTCAGCCTGGAGGTCCCCCCCTCCTCCAGGTCAGGGTGGGAAGATGTTTAGAGCAAACTGTTGTGTTCCCTCGCAATAACTCTGTTTCCACGCAAAATTATTTTGAGGGAACCCAAAAGTTTTACAAGGTAACCTAAACGTTGTGTGGGAACGCAAAACTTTTGCAAAGGAACTGGAAAGTTTTTCGAGGGAACGCACAAGTTATTGCAAGGGAACCCAAAACACTTTTAAAATTGTCTTATTTACGTCACTTGTACACAGTTTCCTGTTTAGACACAATTACTGCATTGACTTTATTTTGAAACTGTCTTCTGTGTTGGCTATAAAATTTAAAATGCAAAAAGAGCAGGTTCTTAAATAATTAATATCCTGTACTCTTTTGTTTAGACAAAAATGCTTTGTTTTGCTCAAGCTGCGGAGAAACTAAAGTTACATTTTGGGTATTTTTTGTGTGACAATAAAGCAGAAAATGCATCAGCGCCGTGTTTTTGGCTACAGTTACTTCATTGCTGTGTTGTTCTCCTCGCAGTGCAGCGTCGGTGGAGGAAATGGGACACTGTGGTGCTGTGAGCTGAGCTGCCTGTTAAAATGCTGCTCAGGTCTGCAGCAGGCTGCCATCCAGCAGCAGCAGAGGCAGAGACTGCCTGAATCCCAAACACACTCACACACACACACACACACACACACTCATTCACTTACTGCCTCGGCAGCAGACGTCTTCATCCAGGCTCCCAAAACTGTCGGAGGCGTTTCGCCATCGACTTTTTTTGGCTCAGATAAATCATTAAAAACACGTTTAAAGAGGCACAGAATTCAACAGAAAAACAAGACGAGGTCAGAATCTGCTGAAACGTTTACATCTCCGTGAGAAAAGTCTCTGGTGGGAGACATGATCGTATATTTGACAGAACATCACCAATAACAGGCAGGCTGCCGTCTGTGTCTCTTGATTACAGGAGCTGAAGTGAAGCCCTTTGTGGTTTAACACAGGCCAGTGAGCGTCTGCATATTTCTACATAAATTATTTTGATTTTTGGCTCATTTCTTCCTTCTAATTCAAGAGTTTCACAGTATTCGCTTCGAGGGGGAAACCTCTGAGTCGCCCTCTCTGAGTCACTTTCGAGAGGAATCACCATCATTGTTAGTTTTATTAATATTTTGTGGACATGAAATTTAAAGAAAGAAGAACCGGTCTCTGTCGTGCCAGACATTCTCAGCCCCAGTGAGATTGTTTTAGGCTAACGTAACCTTTTGGCATGGGACTGGTCCTTTTGGCACTTTTCCATTATACAGTTGGAACACTACTCGGCTCTACTCGACTTGATTTAGTATCAGTCACATTATTTTCCTTGACTATAGTTCCTCCTCAATGCGGGTGTGGTCGTCATAGAAACAGCCGTGATGAGACAAACACACAAATTATTGACGGTCAAAGCAGTTGTTTTCTTTTTCCTCAGTTTTCTAAACAGATGAGTTCACTGAACGGTTCAGTACTTCCTGCATGAGCGGAGCACAGACTCCGTCTGACACAGTGACTGAAGTGAAATACGGCTGAACGGCTTGTGATTGGGCTCACCATCTCCGTCTTTCAGCAGTGCTGTCGCTAAATACACCAGACTCCTCTGTTAAATATGGACATTTTACAAATGTCCTTGTTAAATGTTGCAGATTAACGCATGTTTTCAGGATTTTCAAGTCTTTTTAACTCATCTACAGTTCAACATTGTTCGCTTTGATTCTCGTGTCGGACTTCGTCGCGCTCGTGATTCTTCCAGTGACGACGCTCTCTGACCAATCAGTGGCCGGCAGTCTGTCCACGTCACATTTTAGCATCGGCTCAGCTCGACTGGAACCTCCACAGAGCAGGTGCTAAAAAAGTACCAGGTTCTATCACTGATGGAAAAGAAAATAAAAAGAGTAGAATCGAGCCATGCTGTGCCAAGCCAAGCTGTGCTGGAACTGTACAAACACGAGCACCTCCAAGCCGTCTGAACTGGAGACCTTAATGTGAGGAAACAATGCTAGCGACTGCGCCGTTGCGTTTTCATCAAGTTTTATGTACAGATTTTTTTTAACTCACTAGTTTGTCAGCTGAGGAGAAGTCTGTCTGTCTGTCTGTCTGTCTGTCTGTCTGTCTGTCTGTCTGTCGAATGAAATGTTAATCAGCCTCCTGCAGACTCAGCTGCTCTCTGTGGCATCACATTCCTTAATTCTGATCCAATCTTCTCCTCATTCTCGATGCAAAAATCAGCCCTCAATTTTAAAATGAAATAAAAATCTCCTGCAGAGACACTGGTGTGTTAATGGACTGACAGATATCTGCTAGAAGCTGAGAATGTGAGGACTTTCCTGTGAGTAGAAGGTCAACGTGGGTCAGCTAATAATCTAATACATACACTACTCTGTAAATGTTATGGTTATTTCCCCTCGTTTATTACATTGCAAACACGAGTGGAAAGAACAGGGGGCGGGGAAATCAGCATCATAGTATTTCACCAGTCAAGGCTGTGTTGCCAAGATTCACAACATTTTATTTCATCATAAAAAAACGTGAATCACCGCCCAGGGGTTCTTCGTCTCTGCTGACCAATCGTGCTATTTTTATCCAGACTCGTGTGACGTGTGAATGTGGAAGATATTTGGTGTTTCAGAGGCAAAATAAACTCACTTTGTGAGGCCATTCCAGTCTAAGCAGCTGATCTATGAATCCAAGTGAATGTTATGTGATCAATTTGACAAGGTTTTACAAATATGTCCTGATCTTAATGTTTGACCAACAAAAACAGAATTATCCTCCAGTCCAAGTGAGATATTTTCGAGATGTTCACCAAAAGTTGTGTGAGAAGACTGTGACAAACACCGGGCGTTCAAGTGAACGTTTGTGCTAAATTTGAAAGGACAAGGTTTTCCTAAAATTGACCCTGTTCACAAGTTTAAGGTATGATTTCTGATTTTACAGTGATCTTGACATTTGACCAACAAAATCTATATTTTCCTTCAGTTTGAAATGCTTCATCTGGCTATTGTGTTCACAAAATCAGTTCGAGAAGAGGATGACAAGACTGAAGGGAAGTGAGAGGCAAAAAGATAAGACCTAAGGAAAAGGACGACACTGCAGTGAACGCCTAATCCGTGAGTCCAAGTGAAAGTTTGTGCTAAATTTGAAAGGACTTTAACAAAGATTAAGGCATGGTTTCTGATTTTAGAGTGACCTTGACATTTGACCAACAAAATCTAAAGTATCCTCCTGTCTAAGTGAACATTTGAAAGGATTTCTCAAAATATTCCTGAGAAGTTCACAAAAAGTTGTATGGGAAGAGGATGAGGCTCTGATGAATATCAAATTTATGATTTCAAGTGAATATTTGTACTAAATTTGAAAGGATTTTAAGAGTGCTTTTCCACATGTTCACATTATTCTGATTTTACAGTGATCTTTACATTTGACCATCAAAATCTGTATTTTCCTTCAGTCCAATGGAATGTTTGAAAAGCTTCATCCAGCTCTTGTGTTCACAAAAACAGTATGAGGAGGAGGATGAGAGTGAGGAAAAGGATAGGACTGTGATGAACATCAAGTCCGTGAGTCTAAATGAATGTTTGAAAGGCTTTTCACAAGGTTTTCATGACATATCCTGTTCACACTGGAAAAGATAGAACTTCTTAAGTCAGAGTGACTTTTTAAACCAAATCTTGAATCCAAGTGAATGAGCTTAATGTGAAAGGATTGTTGTGAGGTTTTCCTGACATTATTGTGTTCACAAGGTATGAAAATGTTATTTCTGATTTTAAAGTAACCTTGACATGAGACCAACAAATGTTAAATCATCCCCCAGTCCAAGTGAACGTTCAAAATGCTTCCTTGTGATATCGTGTTCACAAAAATTGTATGAGAAGAGGAGGAGGATTGAGGACTGCCACTGAAGAAAGGGGTGATGAACAATGATGCAGTGAACGTGAACGTGAGTGTGAGTCCAAGTAAATGTTTGTGCTAAATTTGAAAGGCTTTTCACAAGTTTTTTTCTGAAATATTCTGGAACTTTTGACAAAAACCTTGAATCCAAGTGAACGTTTGAGCTAAATTTGAAAATACCTTTGCAAAGTTTGCCTAAATTTTACAGTTAAATCATCCTCCAGTCCAAGTGAACGTTCCAAAGGCTTTCTCCCGATATCGTGTTCACAAAAATTGTAAGAGATGAAAAGGGAAAAGATTGACTTGAAGGAGCAGGAAAAGAAAAGGACGACACGGCCATGTTTCTACGGCAGCCTGAACAGACAAACCAGCCAGAGCGTGAGTTTTGTGTTCATTAGTTGAAGTTTATCACTGTACAAATTAAGAAGAAAGACCACATTTCTGGTCTGTGGAGGCCACCGTAGTTTCCTTGCAAAAAGGGCACACTGCACACTCACCACCAGATGTCACTAATTCTCTCACAAACTGGACCTTTACTGGACCTTCTTATAAAATCCCAGGATTAGTTTAACTTAGTTTATCTGATGATGAAGACGTCCCTCAGTGAAGACGACTTCTTCGTCTTCATCGTCGTCTCGTTTTCCTGTCGCTGGTGATTGAGTGTCTCTCTCTCGGCCGTGCGAGATAGGAAGTGACCTACATAGTGCGACGGCTCGCTCGCCTTTAGACTGTGGTTTGCATTTCAAGGAGGGATAAATAATTCACGCACACAAACTCATATTTGACTTTAGTTATCTGATGTTGGTTCTGTGTGTGTGTTGGGAGGAGATCTTTAATCACAGGTTAAACTTTCTGAAGAGGATGAGGAGGAAGGATGAGGAGACATGAGGAGAGAAGGACACACTTGAGGAAAGGAGAGTACAAAATAGGATGACACTGATGACAGGATGAGAAGATGGATAATAAAAATAATGAACTTTATTCATATTGCACTTTTCTTAATATTATAAAGTGCTTCACAATAATCTATTTCAATATCTTGAGGCTCTGTACATGATAAGACAGATGAGACGGGAGATGAGAGGGTGAAAAAAGGATGAGACTGTGAAGATGAGAGGATGAGACTGAGGAGATGAGAGGATGTGACTGAAGAGATGAGAGGATCAGAAAAGGATGAGACTGAAGATGAGAGGATGAGAAAAGGATGAGATTGTGAAGATGAGAGGATGAGACTGAGGAAGTGAGAGGATCAGAAAAGGATGAGACTGTGAAGATGAAAGGATGAGAAAAGGATGAGATTGTGAAGATGAAAGGATGAGACTGAGGAGATGAGAGGATGAGAAAAGGATGAGACTGAAGATGAGAGGATGAGACTGAGGAGATGAGAGGATGAGAAAAGGATGAGACTGAAGATGAGAGGATGAGACTGAGGAAGTGAGAGGATCAGAAAAGGATGAGACTGTGAAGATGAAAGGATGAGACTGAGGAAGTGAGAGGATGAGACTGAGGAGATGAGAGGATGAGAAAAGGATGAGACTGAAGATGAGAGGAGGAGACTGAGGAAGGGAGAGGATCAGAAAAGGATGAGACTGTGAAGATGAAAGGATGAGACTGAGGAAGTGAGAGGATGAGACTGAGGAGATGAGAGGATGAGAAAAGGATGAGACTGAGGAAGTGAGAGGATCAGAAAAGGATGAGACTGTGAAGATGAGAGGATGAGACTGAGAAGATGAGAGGATGAGACTGAGGAGATGAGAGGATGAGACTGAGAAGATGAGAGGATGAGACTGAGGAGATGAGAGGATGAGACTGAGCAGATGAGAGGATGAGACTGAGGAGATGAGAGGATGAGACTGTGAAGATGAGAGGATGAGACTGAGAAGATGAGAGGATGAGACTGAGGAGATGAGAGGATCAGAAAAGGATGAGACTGAGGAAGTGCGAGGATGAGACTGAGGAAGTGAGAGGATGAGACTGTGAAGATGAAAGGATGAGACTGAGGAAGTGAGAGGATGAGACTGAGGAGATGAGAGGATGAGAAAAGGATGAGAATGAGGAGATGAGAGGATCAGAAAAGGATGAGACTGTGAAGATGAGAGGATGAGACTGAGGAAGTGAGAGGATGAGACTGAGGAGATGAGAGGATGAGAGGATGAGAAAAGGATGAGACTGTGAAGATGAGAGGATGAGACTGAGGAAGTGAGACGATGAGACTGTGAAGATGAGAGGATGAGACTGAGGAGATGAGAGGACTAAAATGAGGAGATGAGAGGATCAGAAAAGGATGAGACTGAGGAAGTGCGAGGATGAGACTGAGGAAGTGAGAGGATGAGACTGAGGAAGTGAGAGGATGAGACTGAGGAAGTGAGAGGATGAGACTGTGTGTGCACTGAATGACCTACAGAGAGACTATAATGTCCAGTTCTCTCATGATGAAGAAACGCTGCTCGAAGGAGGATAGTAAAGTTTGATGCTGATGAAAGGAAGTAAAAATATTGCTCACAAACTGCATTTAACAGCAGAGGAAACACTGTTAGCATTTTTAAATGCATAATGCAACTTAATGTTTAGAGATTCATGTGCCCTTTGTTAAAAACATTCTAGGTTAAAGGAAGTATAGATTGGTTGTATAATGAAATGAGAACCAGTGAGACTGATCCAAGGATGTTTGTGGAAGATGAAGAGATGAAGGGAGCTCAGGAAAGACGACGATGAAGGATGGTCCTTGCCTTTATTATCTCATCCTCTGTCGTTCACCTTTTCCTTCTGTCTTCCATCTGTCCATCCTGACACCGTGTGAGAAAGAGAGAGAGAGAGTGAGAGTCGGGAGCAGAATATAAAGTGAGGAAGCAGAGACATCAGGGACGCAGTCGTTCCCAGCTCACACAGACCGGAGGAGAGGAAGCAGAGAGGGTCGTTAGTCGACAGGAAGATGTGGAATTCAATCACAATTATCTGCTCTGAGCTCACACTCAACTCTCTCTCTCTCTGTGTTATATATATATATATATATATATATATATAGCCTGTATGAGACTATACATGTGAGGTTAAATAGGGTTTATGCAATTTCTATAGGGATGCTGCAGAGACAAAAAACTCAGACACAGAAAAGACAAAGTCCAGACCAAAATCCAAGCACTGTAACCCAGTGAGCAGGAAAATTCAGACATCTTCACAGTCTCATCCTCTCATCTCGTCAGTTTCATCCAAAGGTGTGATCAGGTAAATGGTGGGAAAACAAAACAAAGACTACTGTGTGTAACTTTGTTATTTCATCTGTTTTTAGTTGGAGTGACTGTAACAAAACCCAATTAACAAAGTATTTCTGATTCTGACTAAGCAAGTGTTTTTTATGGCACCACCTTCTGTCATGAGACCAGACAAAGGTGACCTTCCTCTTCAGGTGACCTTCCTCTTCAGGTGACCCTCCTCTTCAGGTGACCTTCCTCTTCAGGTGACCCTCCTCTTCAGGTGACCTTCCTCTTCAGGTGACCTTCACCGTCGACTGCAGTGCAGAGAATCTTTCTCTTGATCCAGACTGTGACGAGGAAAAGGCAGAAGTGATGCTTGTTGTGACGGCTCACAAGTTTCAGGCCCGTTCAGGTGGTGGTTGTCCGAAAACACACACACACACTGGTTTCCATGACTTCAGAGGACATTTCATTGACTTACATTCATTTCCTGGAGAATTATACAGCCGAGCCAAATACACGGCTCGGCTCAACTTTTTATTTCAAGCTGAGTTGATACCAAAACGTGACGTGGACAGACTGCCGGCCACTGATTGGTCAGAGCGAGTCGTCACTGGAAGAGTCATGACACAAGCATCAAAGCGAACAATGTTGAACTGTAGATGAGTTAAAAAGACTTGAAAATCCTGAAAACATGCGTTAATCTGCAACATTTAACAAGGACATTTGTAAAATGTCCATATTTAACAGAGGAGTCTGGTGTATTTAGCGACAGCACTGCTGAAAGACGGAGATGGTGAGCCCAATCACAAGCCGTTCAGCCGGATTTCACTTCAGTCACTGTGTCAGACGGAGTCAGGAAGTACTGAACCATTCAGTGAACTCATCTGTTTAGAAAACTGAGGAAAATGATTCAGGACAAAGAAAACAACTGCTTTGTTTGTTTCAACTGTTTAGTTGAAAAGCGCTACTCGTTTGCGCAGCAATTATTTCCATTCCACTGCCTGTTGCTAACGCTAATGAAAATCTTACCCTTGCAGTGATAAACACAGTGCTATCTTTAGCCGCTCGACTCCGGAGTTGAATGATTGCGTACGTTTGTTTCCCTCCAGACTCTTGTAAACTTTCAGTGACTCTCTAGAGGAAGACGAACAGAAGTTAATCAGGAAGTTGAAGGTGTCAGGATAGTGTAGCTCCGGAATAGTGTCCTCTACACCTGTTTGCAAACTCGTCAAAAGCACCCGGGGGCGTCAGATATATTCAGTCTGTCAAGTTTAGCGATGTATCAGTCCATCTCTGTGGATTTAACGTGTGCAGGGAACGCTGTTTCATAGAAATCGAGTCATGACGTGCAGAGCGGCGTTAGCCTGGTGGTGTGACGTCAGCGGCCACAGCTCTATGGTGGTAACACCTGGAAATAAATACACAGGGGAAAATGCAGGTACAGTAATAATGGGATGTTTTAAATTGCAAAAATAATCCCAGTGAGATGAATCATTGTTAATAAGAGCGTTATGGCATGTTTGATTATATAGGACAGGTACAGCGAGTGTGTGGGTGTGTATTGGTGTATTGGGAGGTGATTGGAGGTATATGAGGTTTACTGCTGTAATCAGCTCACTGCAGGAGGAAAACTTATTAGCTTCTGCAGTGAGAGAGCGAGCCTCACTCTGACACCGTCTCTCTCTCTCTCTCTCTCTCTGAGCGTGTTTGAAACACAAGACTGTTAATCCTGTGCAGCGAGGAGCTTTAGGCTTTCAGCTGCACATACGTGTCCGTGTGTTTCTGTCCTTATGAGGACGCTCGTCCGTCTGACGTGAAACTCGCTCTCCTGCCTCTATAAAAAATCAACAATAAACTTTTTGATTTTCTCCCCCTAAAAACTGAACCCGGACCCTGAAACGGTCCTTTGAAGAAGTGAGGGCTGGACGGAATGTCCTCGCCTTAAAGTCGTTGAGATCGATGTTTTGACAAATGGCGGTTTGAAGACGATGTGAAAGGAGCCAACGGTAAATCATTGGCTGAAGCTGCAGCATGTTGACTTTCAGCTAATTATTCATCAGTCCAGTCCACACTTTCACAACAGTCGGTCACTGTGACACGTGCAGAACCTTTCATCTCATTAATGATAATAAATGGAAGCCCTGCGGTCTGTCACAGCTGTTCTAAGTTACAAGGATTCTAAGAGTTCATCTCCACTAGATGCTGCAGAACTTTTCCTCCATTTTATCCCCCACACATTCAAATTCCCAGTTCCCCATTTTTAAAGCCGGTTCTTGAACCAGCGAGTTAAACCTGTTCACTGCCAGATTGTGGATTCTGGTACCAGAACCTGGTTCTCTTCCTCTTTCTTTTTCTATTCATGTTCTTGTTCTGTAGTAGGTTCTCTATCTGTACCAACTTCTTTTCCCGTCCCAGTACTAATAGTTCTTTTACCATTCCTGCTTTTCCTGTACCTTTCTTTGTTCTCATTCCTGTTCCCATTTTTCTTCTTGAACTTGTTCCTGTACCAGTTTCTTTTCTTGTTCCACTCCCTGTTATTGTACCAATACTTGTACTTGTTCTTGCTTCTTTCTGGTCAGGTTCTCGTACCTGTTCCCGTTCCTCTTCCTGTACTTGTTCCTGTTCCCATTGTTGTTCCTGTTCCCATTGTTGTTCCTGTTCTTGCTTTTTTACCAATTTCTGTTCCTGTTATTGTGCATGTTTTGTTTCTCTTGCTGTGTTTGTTCCATTTTCCCCATTTTTGTTCCTTATCTTGTTTCTGTTCTCATACCCGTTCCTGTACTTGTTCTTGTATTCCTGTACTTTAAATTTCTGTTTCTGTTCCAGTTTCTCTTCTTGTTCTTGCTGCCACATCTGTTCATGTAGGTGTATCTTGAACAGGTTCCATTCCCCGTTCCCTCTTCTTATTTCTGTTCCCATATCTGTTTGTTACTTTTTCTCACCTGTGTCTCAAACTTGTTCCCTCACCTGTTCCTGTCCCAAATCTCTTTCCACCACTGTTCTCCTTCCAGAACCTGTTTCCACACCTGCTGCTCCTGTCTTTGTCTCTTCACCGTCACGAGTGCTTGATTACATTTTCTTACCTGTTGTCTCGTGCTCTTGTCCATGTTCGTATTCACAAACAAGAATTACAAACAAAACCGAACAACTACTTACGGATGAAAAGTTTTAATACTGTAAAATTACCCTCAACATTTGGGTAAATGTAAATGATGCAATATTATCGATCGGTTCTTTGGAATCCGTAAAACAAATCAATAAGACGCTTGTGAAATTAAAGCAGATGGTGTTACAGATTCTCAGTCGATGCGTCTGCTCTTGTTTTGTGTTCCAGTCTCAGCTTCCTCTGCTGCTGCTGCTGCTTCTCACCCGCTCTGTGTCTGGAAGACGCAGGAGGGCAAAGTGCAGCGCTGGCGGCCCGCGCACGCAGTCGAGAGAACGCTCGGCGGCAGCCATCTTTTACGTTCTTATCTCTCGCCCATATGCCCCCCACCCCCACCCCCACCCCCCCGCAGGCCAGGCTCAGCCCTGCTGTAATTGACTTTCTCCCACTGAGCCCAACGGAGGCTTCAGGCTGCAGAGCTGCACTGAAAAACCTATTACACACTGCTGCACACCTACACACTGCAGACCTATAGAGAGAGAGACAGAGAGAGAGAGAGAGACAGAGAGAGGAGGGAGCGTGTCTCTGAATTCATCCCGTCGACTGCTTGTGTCTGTTGGTTCAGATCCAAACAGGTAGAAATGACAGAAATCTGATTAAGCAGCTTAGATCAGCTTCAGGATGTTGAGCTGTGTGTGTGTGTGTGGCTGGTCTTCCTCATGTTGTGGGGACCTAAATCTGTCTCCACACTCACATTATGAGGACAAAAATCAAGTCCCCATAACGTAAATGACTCCATTTTAAGGTGAGGACATGTTTTAAAGTTAGGCTGAGGTTAGGGTTAGGTTAAGGTTAAGGGTCAGGGTTAGGGTTAGGACACTAGTTTTTCAACTACACAGTTCCAGCACAGCTCAACTCTACTGTTTGTTCCATCACTATAGTTCCTTCTCAATGTGGGCGGGTCGTCATAGCATGACTGCAATACTCGACACAAACACGTGACGGTCAAAGCAGTTGTTTTCTTTGTCCTGAATCATTTCCCTCAGTTTTCTAAACAGATGAGTTCACTGAATGGTTCAGTACTTCCTGACTCCGTCTGACACAGTGACTGAAGTGAAATACGGCTGAACGGCTTGTGATTGGACTCACCATCTCCGTCTTTCAGCAGTGCTGTCGCTAAATACACCAGACTCTGCATGTTTTCAGGATTTTCAAGTCTTTTTAACTCATCTACAGTTCAACATTGTTCGCTTTGACGCTTGTGTCATGGCTCTTCCAGTGACGACGCGCTCTGACCAATCAGTGGCCGGCAGTCTGTCCACGTCACGTTTTAGTATCAACTCAGCTTGAAATAAAAAGTTGAGCCGAGCCGTGTATTTGGCTCGGACAGTCACTGAAGTGAAATACGGCTGAACGGCTTGTGATTGGGCTCACCATCTCCGTCTTTCAGCAGTGCTGTCGCTAAATACACAGATTAACGCATGTTTTCAGGATTTTCAAGTCTTTCTAACTCATCTACAGTTCAACATTGTTCGCTTTGACGCTTGTGTCATGGCTCTTCACGTCACATTTTGGTATCAACTCAGCTTGAAATAAAAAGTTGAGCCGAGCCGTGTATTTGGCTCGGCTGTATAATTCTCCAGGAAATGAATGTAAGTCAATGAAATGTCCTCTGAAGTCATGGAAACCAGTGTGTGTGTGTGTTTTCGGACAACCACCACCTGAAGGGGCCTGAAACTTGTGAGCCGTCACAACAAGCATCACTTCTGCCTTTTCCTCGTCACAGTCTGGATCAAGAGAAAGATTCTCTGCACTGCAGTCGACGGTGAAGGTCACCTGAAGAGGAAGGTCACCTGAAGAGGAAGGTCACCTGAAGAGGAGGGTCACCTTTGTCTGGTCTCATGACAGAAGGCGGTGCCATAAAAAACACATGACGTGATGATAAGATGTTTAGTCAGAATCAGAAATACTTTATTAATTGGGTTTCATTACAGTTACTCCATCTAAAAACAGAAAAATAACAAAATGAAGAGGGAAGAGTCCACACTGAAGCTCAAGATGAAGATGACAACAATGACCATAGTTTCCTCAAAGTTGCCTAATACTTGTATACATGAGATTTTATTTTATTTTATTTAACCTTTTTTTTGACCAGATAGAACCTATTGAGATCAACATGTCTTAGTAAATAGTACAGATTTAGGAAACAGGTTACAAACAATAATTTAATAGCGCGTAAAGTTGGCTTGACACATTTAAAGTGCCGGAATTGAGGACACAGTGATAAATTAAAAACACAGGAAGTGTTTAATGGTTCCTCATTGTCTGTCTAATAAGAAGAAAAAGTGAAAGTCTGCACGTTCAGGCATTTTCAGTCTAAACCAGTGAATCAATCATCGTCAAGACTTTGTTTTACATTAAATATAAAAATAAAAGTAGGAGAAATAGAATTTACAATATAATCAATGTAATATGTAAAAGAAACAATAGAATTAGAAAATATAAACTGAGAACAGAAGGAAAGTGTCACTGTGCTATCAAAAAATAGGTGAGTTGTTCACTTTATATGTATGTATACATATGTATATTCTATGCTCAGTTCAGCTAAGATGCGTGTTTTTCATGTAATACGTGATAATTAAGTTAAATGAAATATAAAATTTTTTTTGCTTCAAATAAACCAAATGCAGTCGCGTGGAACCTGTTGACAAAATAGATTTAATTAAAGTCAAGGTTTGAATTTTTTGAGTGTACTACTACTGTAGTTTAGGGACAAAGAGTCTAAATGAGATTTTATTTTGAAAAACATTTGAACTAGTTTTTTCCTCTCTCACAGTCACAAGGTTTTATTAGACTGTTAGACTGCTGCTGTATGAATGAATATATATATATGTATGTATAATATATATGTGTGTATATATATATATATATATGTATAAGATGAGAGAAACCTGTGTGATTCGTCTCCGTCTTAATATTTTATTAAAAGGAGAGTCTAAGTAGGTCATCCTGTTCATAGCCATGCTCGCTCTACCACTCTCTCTCTCTCTGTCTCTGTGTCCTCAGTTCACTTCTGTCTGCTGTCACAGCAGAGACGGACAGAGAGAGGACGAGGTCGAGGACGTGGACGTGGACGAGGACGAGGACGTGGACGTGGACGTGGACGTGGACGTGGACGAGGACGAGGACGAGGTCGAGGACGAGGACGAGGACGAGGACGAGGGGGAATGCAGGGACGACAGAGAGAGAGAGAGAGAGAATGAGCTGAAGAGAGAAAGGGGGAATAAAGGAAGGAGAAGACAGAGAGAAGGAGAGGAAACTAGGATGGAAGTCAAGGTGTGACGAGAAGGAAAGGAGGGTAAGGAAAGAGGAGAGCAGAGATGGATGAATACATGAAACTCTGCTGGTTGTTGCAGAAAAGAATTCTCAGGAAATGAGCCTTTCCTTCTCACTCGTTTCGTTTATTTTTTAATGTGGAAGTAACTTCCTGTTTTTGTGCGTCACTTCCTGTTTTTTGTTTCCATCTTTTCTCAACAATGTTGTGTAAACACTTGAAATGAAATGAAATGTCAGGTCGGTGTAATGTCACAGAGTGGATGGTTGAATGAATGAATGGGTGAAATGAAAAAAAAATGGTTTAAACCTGGGCTTTCATCAAATGGTAAATCTGTTATTGTAAAAACACCAACCTTGTCAGGACCAGTAGTTCTCATGGAGACCAAAACCTGGTCCTAATGAGGCAGAACCTCATTTGTGAGGAACTGGTTAAAGTTTAGGACTAAGATTTGAATTTTGGTTCTGGTTAAGGTTATGGTTAGTGATGTTGGGTTTGGTGCAGAGTCCTAACTGGAAGAGTTACACAAATACACAAATGTTTTCTATCTTAATGAGGACACATTGGAAACATAATAGTCTCTTACCTTAACTTTAAAACCAGGTGTTAACCATGAAAAAGCCCTTTAAAGTTGTGAGGACCAGACAAAATGTCCTCACTTAGTCAAAATGTCTTTACAAAGCTATAAATGCAAGTACACACACACACACACACACACACACATGCCTAATCCTAATCTACACTCAATTCTAACCCTAAAACCAGGTCTTAAACCTGAAAAAGCCCTTTAAAGAAGTGAGGACCAGACAAAATGTCTCCAAATAGATTAACTTTAAAACATGTCTTCACCTTAAAATGGAGTCATTTACGTTATGGGGACTTGATTTTTGTCCCCATAAGGAGGACAAGTCCCCATAATTTGAGTGTGGACACAGATTTTTGTCCCCACAACATGAGGAAGACCAGCTACACACACACACATTTTTTTATATCTTACTGAGGACACATAGACACAATACATTCCTTAGCCCCTTACCCTGACCTTAACCATCACAACTAAATGCCTAATCCTAATCTACACTCAATTCTAACCCTAAAACCAGGTCTTAAACCTGAAAAAGCCCTTTAAAGAAGTGAGGACCAGACAAAATGTCTCCAAATAGATTAACTTTAAAACATGTCTTCACCTTAAAATGGAGTCATTTAC
>JAFBJR010000054.1:1366029-1380100 GCA_016785285.1 Brachirus orientalis | reverse complement strand
ATGTTAACATGTTAGTCAGACTAAAACCAGACTTTAAAAGTACACATAAACATGTTAGTACATGTTAACATGTTAGTCAGACTAAAACCAGACTTTAAAAGTACACATAAACATGTTAGTACATGTTAACATGTTAGTCAGACTAAAACCAGACTTTAAAAGTACACATAAACATGTTAGTACATGTTAACATGTTAGTCAGACTAAAACCAGACTTTAAAAGTACACATAAACATGTTAGTACATGTTAACATGTTAGTCAGACTAAAACCAGACTTTAAAAGTACACATAAACATGTTAGTACATGTTAACATGTTAGTCAGACTAAAACCAGACTTTAAAAGTACACATAAACATGTTAGTACATGTTAACATGTTAGTCAGACTAAAACCAGACTTTAAAAGTACACATAAACATGTTAGTACATGTTAACATGTTAGTCAGACTAAAACCAGACTTTAAAAGTACACATAAACATGTTAGTACATGTTAACATGTTAGTCAGACTAAAACCAGACTTTAAAAGTACACATAAACATGTTAGTACATGTTAACATGTTAGTCAGACTAAAACCAGACTTTAAAAGTACACATAAACATGTTAGTACATGTTAACATGTTAGTCAGACTAAAACCAGACTTTAAAAGTACACATAAACATGTTAGTACATGTTAACATGTTAGTCAGACTAAAACCAGACTTTAAAAGTACACATAAACATGTTAGTACATGTTAACATGTTAGTCAGACTAAAACCAGACTTTAAAAGTACACATAAACATGTTAGTACATGTTAACATGTTAGTCAGACTAAAACCAGACTTTAAAAGTACACATAAACATGTTAGTACATGTTAACATGTTAGTCAGACTAAAACCAGACTTTAAAAGTACACATAAACATGTTAGTACATGTTAACATGTTAGTCAGACTAAAACCAGACTTTAAAAGTACACATAAACATGTTAGTACATGTTAACATGTTAGTCAGACTAAAACCACACTTTAAAAGTACAGACTAAAGTCAGACTTAGTCAGACTAAAACCAGACTTAGTACACGTAAACATATTTAAAACCAGACTTTAAAAGTGCACGTAAACATGTTAACATGCTAATGTTTCACTGAGATAAGGCATATCGCCACCTAGTGTAGCGGAAGCAGACACCCCTTAGTTAATAATGAATTCCCTGCTAATGTTTGTAGACTTCACTGTTGTCGTCATGGAAATGCACAGAGTGAGTCGACAGCTCTGGCTTGATGTTTTCGCCTTCTGTGACCTTTAACCAGACGACTTTGCCGTGTTAGTCAGACAAAGCCCAACACTGGAGTGAGTACCTGCGGTGGACGAGCTCCTCTGGTTCCTGACAGCAGATTTAGTGCGAGGGCTTCAGATGAAGAGGACTTCATCTCCTCTCAAGTGCTGACATGACACCACAGACGCGGTCGTTGAGTGTCAGGAGTAAGAGGCCGATGGCGGTAATGAAATCAGCAGCATAGAGGCTTCACATTCCCACGTTTACAAGGTTTAAAGGGTGAGTTTACAAGAACTCACTGAGGCCAGAGAGAATTTGAAAGGCTCTAAAAATAAACAGAGAACATAAATAAGATGCTGTTTTATTCCAGGTAGAAAACAAACTCATGTCCCTTTTTTTTTACACCCAAATATAAATTCTTAGCCTTATTTTTTTTTTAACCGTCTTTAATCAATTGACTATAATTATGTGTTTTAAAGGGATAGTTCAGGTTGTTTGAAGTGTATTCGTAGGACGTACTGACACATATTTGTTCAAGATTTTAGCCACTTAACAAAAGACTCAGCGAATAAAATCTATATACGTTTCAGTCTACGATATCTTATGAATATGTTCATATGTCTTTGTCTCACTGTCAGACAGACGTTTCCAACAGGAAACTGATGTTTGTAAACCACTCACTCTCCCACACCAAAGTCCATAGAGAAAATCAGTGATTTTAGCTCACAGGGACACAGGAGCTGTTAATCCACTGCTGCTTCCATCAGTAAGCTCCAATGTATTATTTAGCGACTCTGGCATTCAAAAATCTTCGTTCGGATTCAACTCAATGACACAAACTGACCAGAAGAGGCAGCAGTAGACCAGCAGCTCCTGTGTCCCTGTGAGCTAAAATCACTGATTTTCTCTATGGACTTTGGTGTGGGAGAGTGAGTGGTTTACAAAATGCCTGTTTCCTGTTGGAAAAGTCTGGAAAAACAGTGAGATAAAGACGTGAACATGTTCTGAAGATATCGTAGGTTCTATTAAGTCTTTTGTTAAGTGTCTAAAATCTGTTTTTCTTTGAGTTCCTGTTGGCAGCCAAGTTTTCATCATGTCTCTGGCTGCTAATTGGACAAAGTGTTGCAACAAACCCAATTAAAAGTCACTTTTGAAACAGGGGACCAAAAAAATAAAAAAATAAAAAAAATAAAGGAAATAAAACAAAAATAGTTTTGTGTTTTATAATACATTTTGTTGTTACCTCCTAATATAAAATTCCCATAAACTTCTATCATAATTCCATGTGTCTCATTGACTCCATTGATCTGTTTTGTTGTATTTTAGTGTTTGGATTATGGATGTCAGATTATGACAGGACCCCCCCCCCACCCCCCACCCCCATGTGTTTGGTCGCAGGTTAATTGATGCAGCTAATCAGCTCGATCTCTCCTGTCTCCATGGAAACCAGGCACAGGGCTGTTGTAACTGTGGCCTTCACACCAGGCTTAGCTGCTGCAGAACCCAGTGTGAACACTCATCACTGTCACTGTGAAATCAATTAAAGGGCAATTCTGTCTTCTTTAAAGAAAAAAAAAGGTATTCAGATATTCTTTTTAAAATCTGGACAACAAAAAACAAAATGCGATGATTTATGATGACAGTATTTTTAATGAATGAACTCACTGGCTTCAAAAAAATCTCACAATTTTACACCAAATGTGTATTCATTATCCATAATTTTTCTGTCTAAATATCTTAATTTTCCCCAAAAAGATTTCCTGCTACAAAAATTATGTCCTTTGTCCAATCAAAAAAAGTCCACTATTTGTCCACACTTAAAACAAAAAATCTAAAAACAGTCTTTATTTTTAAAAGAACTTCCCGACTGTGCAAAAATATTTTTCACAACCAAATTTTTTTCCTTTTTTTTTATTTAAAAAAAAAAACAGGCCAAACCTTGTCCACACTGTACAAAAAGTCCTTAAATCACCGATTTACTGTACGTTCAAGCTGTTCTAAAAAAAAACTAAATTCAAAGAGTTAATTAAATTTTCAAAAAAAAAAAAAAATAATAATAATAAAAAAATCTAAACTTTGAAAAAATATTTTCCACAACCGTTTTTATGTCCAATTGTATCTGAAAAGTTCTGTTTCCGTGTAGATACAGTCTTAGTTTATAGCAATGGTTTCCAAACACTGGGGTCGGGACCCAAAGTTGGGTTGTTTTTTTTTTTTTTTTGGTTTTTTTTTAAAAAAACTTATTATCGCTATAAATAATGGATAATGAATTTTCTCTTGTCACAATTGATTTGCTATATTTTTAAAAAGTGGGAAAGTTTGGTAGAAAGTTTGGGAAACACTGGTTTAGAGCGACACATTATTAAAATGAAAATATTGATGATGATCTGGCACCAGTCTATAGATTATTGCATCTCATTAATCAGGATGATGATTTATTGTCATTTTTTTAATGGATGTCTGCTCAGTGTTTAATTGGAAGAAACTTTAAATTTCTTTTAGATTTAGTTTCTTCAGACATTTAATGTCTTGTTGTGGCCACAGATGATCAGACAGTCACACCTCTTTTTTCTGTGTGTGTGTGTGTGTGTTCAGTTGTGTTGTTTGGTTTGTGCTCTGCAGTGTCACAACACACACACACACACCAGGTGTTTGTGTTTGTTCAGTCTGATAAAAACTTCTGCTGTAATAAAACACTGAGCTGTTGTCTGGCTCTGACAAACACACACATGCACACACATGCACACACACACACACACACACACACACACACCTGGCTGCTACAGTGTGTGTGTGTTTGTATGTGTGTGTGTTTGTGGTACTTCCTGCTCTCAAACATTTGCCTGTGAGTCTTCATGTTCTTGTGTGGCCTTGAGTTGCTGGATCGTTTTTCTCCCCATATGTGAGCTAAAATTTAATTTTAGTGGGTTTTTTTTCTTTCTCCTTTTCTTTTTCATAATTCAATGTGAATTAATGAAAATTGTGTGTCAGTGCTTATTCACACTGTGACTGTGTGACAGTGTCGACTACAGTAATTATTGCTTTTGTCTGTCGGGAGCAGAAGAGCAGGAGTCAGGTGATGTTATTACCGAGACACAGAGCGAGGAGGAAGGAGGTCAGTGCAGGTCAACAAAATGTCAGACTACTATTAGCTTGTTCTTTCACTCCAACAGTCAATGTCCTTTTTTTTAAAACCAACAGTCATTTCCTGTATCACCTGATAAAATATACGTCAGTTTAAGTCTATGATATCTAAAGAATATGTTCACACGTCTTTATCTCACTGTTAGACAGACTTTTCCAACAGGAAACTGATATTTGTAAACCATTCACTCTCCCACACCAAAGTTCATATAGAAAATCAGTGATTTTACATCACAGCACACAGGAGTTGTTGTTCCACTGCTGCCTCCATCAGGAAGTTCAAATGTACTAATGTGTGTTTTCGGCATGTGAAATCCTTCATTCAGATTTACCTCAGTGACACAAAGTGACCACACGAGGCAGCAGTAGACCAGCAGCTCCTGTGTCCCTGTGAGCTAAAATCACTGATTTTCTAAATGGACTTTGGTGTGGGGGAGTGAGCATTTTAAATAAGAATAAAATCTTCATCAGCTTAAGTCTACGATATCTTAAGTATATGTTCACATCTTTATGTCACTGTTAGACAGACTTTTCTAACAGACTTTTCTAAAATTAAGTTTGTAAACCACTCACTCTCCCACACCAAAGTCCATAGAGAAAATCAGTGATTTTAGCTCACAGGGACACAGGAGCTGCTGGTCTACTGCTGCCTCGTGTGGTCACTTTGTGTCACTGAGGTAAATCTGAATGAAGGATTTTCAAATGCCAAAGTGACAAAATAAGACATTTGAACTTAGTGATGGAGGCAGCAGTGGATCAACAACTCCTGTGTGCTGTGATGTAAAATCCCTGATTCTCTCTATGGACTTTGGTGTGGGAGAGCGAAAGGTTTACAAAAGTGTCAAAAACTACAGTCAATGTCTGTCTAACAGTTAGAAAAAGTGGCTAACATATTCTTACACTATTGTAGTCTTAAGCTGACATAGATTTTAGCTAACATAGCCAACCACAAAAATAAAACCCCGAACTATCTCTTTAACATTGCCGAACCTTAACCAGAGCAGTGCATCTGCACAGGATCACAATCGATGACTGTCCCTTTCTTTCAGACTCGCTGTAGTTCTTGGTCAATAACAGCTTAACCACTACACTCTCAATAAGTACTCCAGACATTTCTAAGAGCAGGTAACCATAGCAACAGTATTGATGCTTCCAGTCTGTCTTACCTGGCTGGTGAAACTTACCTGAACACGGACTGTGGGCACGAGCCGCACGCTTTATTTTGTTTTGCTGTCGGGATTAACTGTCATTTGTCGTGGCGATTGTTTGACGAGGTCACCGTAAAATTAAGGTTTGAATGAACGAACGAACGAATGAATGAATGAATGAACGGTGACACATTTTAAGGTGATTATAAAGGGATCAGTTTAGAAAAATTGAATTATGCTTGAGGAAACGCGGGGTCTGTTTTGACCTACAGTGGCTGCAGCATCTGTTCAGACGCCTGAAATGACACGGGAACACAGTGTACGAATCTATAGCTCAGTGTGTGAGTCTCTGCACTGCTGCATGTGTGTGTGTGTGTGTGTGTGTGTGTGTATAGATGCCTGTATACCGCCTGCATGTGTGTGTGTGTGTGGCTCAGTATAGGAGAGCTCTGCATCATGTTGGAGCAGACAGACAGAGTGTCGGGCTGAATACTAAACAGCAGGAAGCTCCACTTCACAGCTTCAGCCCTGCCATATAGAACACTGTGTTTCTTCTTTACTGACACATTTTTATCTTTCATTACATTCAAACAAACCACGCCATTATCTGGAAAAAAGCCACGTTCTTTGATGTATAGTGGGTAATATCAGTAATGTAAGTAACGAAACACAGTCATCAGTGACCTGATATGAACCTGAGCTCCTCACTCAACAAAAGTGACTTAAGGTCATTCATAAATCTCCACATATGTTATTCAAAAATATACTGACTTTCCAAAAATGTTCCAAATAGGTCTTTATACATCGTCCGTCATTTACAAAAAGATTCCAGTGTTTGCTGAGTTTGTCCTCACTTGTATAAAATATCTGTATTTTCCATAACGATTTTCTGCTGCTGAAATTTTTGACCAATTTTTTTTTAAAACTTGTCCTTGCTTTGCCTTCACTGTCAAATAATGTCCTTAAATCACACATAAATGTCCCCACTGTTCTAAAAAATCTTTAATAAATAATTTATTTTAAAAAAAAAGACTGCATAAATATTGTTGGCAATTCGACAAAAGTCTAGATTTCCAAAGATGTTCCCAATTTGCACATTTTACAAAAGCATTTCTTTACTGTTCAAAACATATCCATATTTAACTTTTCTAGTAATCCACAAAAGTCCTAATTTTCCAAAGATCACATTTCCACGTATTTTTTACTTTCCCCCAAAATGTCTTTACAATGTCCACATTTTACAAAAAAAGCCCCCATTGTAAAAAAAAAAAAAAAAGTTTATAAAATATCCTTATTTTCTAAAGTATATCTGGTCTGGTCTTTCATTAAAATCCTAATTTTCCAACTATGTCCTTTATCTCCAAATATGCCCACATTTCAGAAACATTTTTCCAAAATGGTCCACATTTTCAGAAAATATTTAGTTTTCCAAATATATATTCCCTAATTTCCACATAATGTCTTTACATGCTGCACATGTTTAAAAATGCCCTCTCCTTTCATATATGTTTCTCAAATAGTCTTCACTTTTATAAAATATTCATATTTGACAATAACTTTCCTCATTTTCCAAACATGTCCTACATTAAATTTCCTCAAAATGTCTTCACATTGTCCACAATATAAAAATAATCTCTCAACTGTTCAAAAACATTCTGGTTAGTTTAGATAGTTCTTTTTATAAGCAAACAATATTTTGCAAAAATATTCTGGTTTCCTCAAAGATCATCACTGTGCAAATGTCTGACATTTCCAAGGATTCCCTACTTACCCCTATTTGTGTTTTCATTTATACATACTTAAAATAATAATAATAATAATAATCTGTCCTTTATGTTCAAAATATTTTATAAAATATCCAAAACTTTTCTGGTCTTCCACAAAGGTCTTCATTTTCCAAAGATGCCTGACATTTCCAATCATAAACATTTCACAATACAAATCCCCCACTGTTTAAAACAAAGAGACAAAACATTCTTAAACAGTCCTAATGTTTATAAAAATAGCCATATTTTGAAAAGGTTTTTGGTCTTCCATTAAAATCCAAATTTTACAGATATATCCTTAATTTCCAAGTATTCCCCAATTTCCTCAGAATGTCCTAACACAATGCACATTTACCAAAAAATATCTCTTCTGTTCAAAAAGAATTCCAGAATAGTCCTCACTTTTATAAAATATCTACATTTTCCGAAAATATTCTGGCTTTCCTCAAATAGTCTCATTTTTGTAAGATGTTTTTACATTTAATTTCTTAAAAATATCCTTACATTGTCCACATTTTACAAAAAACTCTATTAAGAAATATTTTTGAAAATAATTAATTTATTTTAAAAAAAATCAATTGGGGAACACACAAAAATATTGTCCACATTTTATTTTTTAAAAGTCCCCACTCTTCATATTTTTCAGAATTAGTCAATCCATATTTAACAAATCTTTTCTGGTCTTCCACCAAAGCCCTAATTTTCCAGAGGTATCCTACATTTCACAGTATCCCAATTTTCCCAAAACGTTGTACACTTTTTCCAAAATATTTCTCTTGCGTTCAACTTTTAGAAGAAATGTCCTCATGTGTCCCAGTAACTGTCTTCTCTTTGCTTTCAGTCTCTTACTGTCCATAAACGTCCACAGTGTCCTTATGTGGTCCAGAACTGAAACTGGTCCCAACAAAGACAGAAAGTCATCTCTCACACACACACAAGGACACAGCCTTTGGAAACACACACACGTGTGTGTATAGCATTCAGAGTGAGGACCCTCACAGACATAATACATTCTCTAGCCCTTTACCCTAACCTTAACCGAAACCCAATTCTAACCCTAAAACCAGGTCTTAACCCTGAAAAAGCTCTTTAAATAAGTGAGGACCAGACAAAATGTCCCCACTTTGTCCAAATGTCCTCACTCTGTGGGTTTATATGTACAAGTACAAGAAGACACACACGCACACACACAGTTGTGTAGTTTCCAGGGAGGAGGAAAATGTTATTTATTTTATTTTTTGCAGCAGAAAGAGGGAGAGTGTGTTTGATGTTAGGGAGCGTTGGATCACGTTCAGTGGAGCTGCGGCCTCAGATGCACCCGACCCCTGTCTGTCTCTCTCTCTCTCTGTCTGTCTGTCTGTCTGTGTGTGTCTCTGTCTGTCTGTCTGTCTGTCTCTCTGTCTGTCTGTCTGTCTGTCTCTCTCTCTGTCTGTCTGTCTCTCTCTCTGTCTGTCTGCTGCTGCTGTGGGTTCAGCTGAGGCTCCTTCCTCCATTTACATTTATATTAACGCTGCAAACCCCCCGAGCTGCACTGCAGCCGTGTGGAGAGGAGCACGCAGAGCTGCCGTGTTCACATCTTCATCATCATCATCATCATCGTCACCACCATCATCCCGCTGCTCGCTCTCTCTCTCTCTCTCTCTCTCTCTCTCTCTCTCTCATGTTACCGTCTGAGCTGAGATGCTCACGAGTTCCCAGATATTCTGTTCTGTGATGATTTCAGCCCAAAATCACGACACAAAAATATGGCGTCTATGTATGTAATTTATTTTTTTTAATTTCCCTTTCGGCTTCCCCGTCTCTAGGGGGCGCCACAGTAGATGATTCACAGATTTGATTTAAATTTTTCTTTTACCCCGGATGTCCGTCCTGATGCAGTAATCCCATTTATCCGGGCTTGGGACAAATACTAGGGGGACACCGAGTGTCCACTGGAGGCTTCCTGCGAAAAGCAGCAGGAAC
This sequence comes from Brachirus orientalis, assembly GCA_016785285.1. Taxonomy (NCBI): domain Eukaryota; kingdom Metazoa; phylum Chordata; class Actinopteri; order Pleuronectiformes; family Soleidae; genus Brachirus; species Brachirus orientalis. The sequence continues at coordinate 1,370,821 of JAFBJR010000054.1, read as the reverse complement.
AGCTGATTGGTTGTCTTCTTCAACCTTCTTCCATTTTTTAAATGAAAACCCACACTTTTCAGGCGTAAAGTTCATCCTTCAAGTGCAGAATTGTCTGTGAACGAGCTGATTCTTGAAGGAATAACTTCAATTTATTCATCTTTTTTACTCCCGTTGATCTTACTGTGAGTCGTCTGCAGGTTGTGATTTGCGTTCACGAAACGTGTTTAAAACGTCTCTGGAGAAAAATAAAATTGACTGAATTGACTTAACATTTGTAAATATCAGTTATAAACAATTTAAACATAGCGGTGGATGTAATTTGGCAGGAGTCTCTCGGGGGTTTAAATGTCATTTTAATTGCACTTTTCACAAATGTATCATCACAACAAATGACTTTAAATGCACGTGAGGAAAAGAGGAAAAAAAACGTCGCTGTGATTGTTTTCTTTCTCAGATCATGACTTTGGAAGACGACGTCTGAATCTGTGTTTGGTGAAAAGACTCTTCAGCAACGAGACCAGAACCAGTTTGACGTGGTGCCACATTGAGCTCTGACCAGGTCCACAATCTACACAATCTACACAATCTACACAACTTAGTGCTGTTTTTGTCAGAATCAATGCTACGCTAGTTTTTCCCTCTCATTTTTAAAAAAAATAATTTTACATGAAAGTAAAAAGTGAGGTCGGCCATTTATTTGTTTCCTCAAGTTGCGTTAAATTGTGACTTTGTTTCTAGTCAACAGTAACTTGTGTAACTACCAGGTAAATGTGGGGTTGCTAAGTCATTGCTACACGGTGTTAGCATCCATGCTAGTGTACTTGTTTTGTCCCAGCATCGTCTACAGTCTTTCAGGCAAACGTTTGTTTTGGTGGTCAACAGGTGGTTGCTAAATTGTGTTTGTAAATTCCAAACAGCAGATAAGTATCACACAAAAACTCATAACAACTATTGCTAATGTTTTAAAATCACTTGCTAAGTAGCTAGTTATTTGCCAAAACGTTGTCTCATAGTTTAAAGAAGTGTGAGCAGTTATTATATTATTAAGTCAGATTTACTATGTATGTTGCATGTGTATATGCTAGATGTTTGCAAAAGCAAATATTAAATTGTACAAATCAGTTGCTAATTGTCACATGTTTTGCTCGTTGCTTTTGCTAATCCAAATGGCTAGTTTACTGTGCAGCTTTTAATTTGTATAAATTGTTTGCTACACTGGCTAAATGGTAGCTCATTAAACATTTGTTACCAGTAGTTGTATTTGGTTGCTAGCCAGTTGGTAGTTGCAGTGTAGCAGCTAATAAGTTGCTAAATAGTTTTTGCATTCTTCAAAGTAGGTGTTAAGTGGCAGCTAATTGACCGCTAACTGGTTGGTACATTGTTAGACTCTGCTAATTGATTGCTAACCAGTTGGTAGCTAATATGTGGCAGCTAACTGGTTGCGAACTAGTCGTTACATTCTTCATAATAATTGCTAAGACAAAGCTACATGATTGTTAACCAATTGCTACATTATAAAACTTTGTTAACTGGTTGATAAGCAGTTGGTAGTTGACATGTGGCAGCTAATTAGTTGCTAACCAGTTGTTACATTGTTAGAGTAGTTGGTAGGAGGCAGCTAATTATTAGTAAACCAGTTGATAATTCTGTAAAGAAAATATTAATTAGCAGGTAAGTTTATAGGTTAAATAGGTATTTTTAATATTTTTAATTCATTTGTTAATGTTTATTCATAGTTAATGTATAGTTAATGTTTGTTAAGGTGTTGAAATGGTCGTTAAGTGAGAGTTCTGAAGTTAACATTGCTATGCTACCGAGCCGTAACAGCAGTATGAACAATAATCCACATGTTCAAACACCGATGTGTGTTTTCCTCATCAGATGGAGACGAATGCTGAAAAACGCCATCGAACACGATCCAAAGGAGTCCGAGGTACGAACCTGCGCTACACTGGCTAGTTTTCAAATCTAATCTGCACTGTAAAAAAATGTAATTTTATTATGTGCAGTTGTTATTTCATGAAATACATCCTCTTCTATAGTTCTCTTATAGTCTATAGTTCTTAAACTTGAGCTAAAACACATTAACTGTGAATATTATAATTATCCTGAAACCCCTGTGTATTATTGGACTTTGTGACTTTAATTTGTTTTGTTTTTTTGTGTCTGTAGCTGCTGTGGAAGCTGTTACACAGGAGTTGTTCAGGTATGATCCACACTCATCGCCACATCCCAGCGTTACCACTGTTATTGCACTTAATGCATCACCTTGTTTTTAATCAAACAAGATAACATGAAGGAAAATCAGATTTTCTTTTCTACATAACAAAAGACTCAGCTAGTAAAATCTATGTCACTTTAAGTCTGCAATATCTTAAGAATATACATCTTTATCTCACTCTTAGACTTTTCCAACAGGAAAGTTTCTAATCCCCACACCAAATTCCATAGAGGAAAATCTCTGATTTTACATCACAGCACACAGGAGTTATTGATCCAAAGCTGCCTCCATCGTTAACTTCAAATGAGTTATTTTATAAATTCGGCATACAAAATTTTGTGTTTAGATTTACCTGAGTGACACAAAGTGACCACACGAGGCAGCAGTAGACCAGAAGCTCCTATGTCCCTGTGAGCTAAAATCACTGATTTTCTCTATGGACTTTGGTGTGGGAGAGTGAGTGGTTTACAAACTAATTAAATCAACATAAGCTTAAGTCTACAATATCTTAAGAACATGGTCACGTCTTTATCTCACTGTTAGACAGATATTTCCAAAAGGAAACTAAGTTTGTAAACCACTCACTCTCCCACGCCAAAGTCCATAGAGAAAATCAGTGATTTTACATCACAGCACACAGGAGTTGTTGATCCACCTCTGCCTCCATCAGTAAGTTCAAATGTCTTATTTTGTCACTTCGGCATTTGAAAATCCTAATTTATATTTATTTCAGTGACATAAACTGACCACACGGGGCAGCAGTAGACCAGCAGCTCCTGCGTCCCTGTGAGCTAAAATCACTGGTTTTCTCTATGGACTTTGGCGTGGGAGAGTGAGTGGTTTACAAACCTCAGTTTCCTGATGGAAAAGTCTGTCTAACAGTGCGATGAAGATGTGAATATGTTCATAAGATATCATAGAATGTAACTGATATGAATTCATTAGGTTTTCTTTGTTAAGTGGCTAAAAAGTATTTCCTTTTACTCACGTGAAATTAAAGGTAGACTCCAGTGAGAACATGAGTCAGCTGATTTTTATTGACACAGTAAATATCTGCTGTACCTGTGAGTGTGAAGTTTCTGCTTCACTTCATCACAGTTAGCGAAAGTGACAAATATCAGCGTGTGCAGCAGATTACGGTCGAACCCGCTTTGATGCAGGTCAGCGCTTTACTGTAAACAACGTGTGAGCAGAAAACCTGAAAGTGATTCACCGTGAATGAAAATCTGATGTCAGCCAGGTCATGAGCAAACGTGTAATATTTTCATCAAGTTATTTGTTTATTTATAATCACAGTTGCTGACTAATCTGACTAATCCCTTGGTATAAGCGCCAAATTAATTTGAGATTTTGTTGGAATCTGGCTGATTTTTTTGAACTGCTCACTAAACACATCAACTAGGAATTTTAATTTTAACTCTGTTTGATGGTGAATGGTTTTATCCTGGAAGCGCAGCTGAATAAAGAGTGCAAGTTAACATGCAGAATTATGTGTAATTTATCATCTCCTGAAGATAATCCCTTTGAGGTGTAGTTTTGTTTTTTTTATATTTTTTTTTATGTGGTTGTATGAGGTGCTTGTATATATTTAGCACTTTAGATACAGTTGACAGTGGGAATTCACTGTGGCTAAAACCATAACTGCCAGTGGGGACACCAGGAAATTGTGATTTTAGCCACTTAACAAAATATCAGATTTAATAACCTGTACATCATATTAAGTCTGTGATATCTTAAGAACAAATTAGCAGATTTATCTTATTGAAAGAGAGATTTTTTCTGACAGGAAATTGAAGGTTTTTTAGTTTGTAAACCACTCACTCTCCAACACCAAAGTCCAAAATCTGTGATTTTTAAATCATAGTACACAGTAGTTGTTGATCCACTGCTGCCTCCATCAGCAAGTTCAAACGTCTTATTTTTGTAACTTTGGCATTTAAAAATCTTTGTCCAAATTTACCTCAGTGACACAAAGTGACCACACGAGGCAGCAGTAGACCAGCAGCTCCTGTGTCCCTGTGAGCTAAAATCACTGATTTTCTCTATGGACTTTGGTGTGGAAAGGTTATATAAAGGGTTTAATGGTTTTCTGTTCTTTTTATTGTTGACATTTGAGGCAAAATTAATGTTGATGCTTTGGAAACAAGCTGAAGAATCTAGTTTTGTAGTTTTTCAAATGTTAAGGCTCATTGCAGCAGCTGGATGCATTGTGGGAATTTTATCACAATTAGAAAAACGTGTTGGACTCTTTGTCTGGGGAGACACACACGCACATACACACACACACACACACACACACACACACACACACACACACACACACACACACACACACACACACACACACACACACACACACACACACACACACACACACACACACACACACACACACACACACACACACACACACACACACACACACACACACACACACACACACACACACACACACACACACACACACACACACACACACACACACACACACACACACACACACACACACACACACACACACACGCACACACACACACACACACACACACACACACACACACACACACACACACGCGCACACGCACACAC
>JAFBJR010000054.1:1285904-1365956 GCA_016785285.1 Brachirus orientalis | reverse complement strand
ACACACACACACACACACGCACACACACACAAATCAATATGTCTAAAGTGTCCCTCTCTGATTGATGAGCCTCCTCACCTTGAACAAATCTCCTATTCCTTCTTTTCTTTTCCTCCTCCTTCTCTCTCTCTCTCTCTCTCTCTTTCCACTTCTTTCTTCCTGCTCTTTTCTCCTCGTCTTTCTCTTTTAACATCTTCATATTCCTCCTCATCTCCTTCTTCTCGCTGCATCTCACTTTTCCTTCATTTCCTCCTCTTCATTGCCAACGCTTTATCTTCCTTCCCTCTCTCTTTCTCGTTGACTTCACCTCCCTTCTCCTCCAGCTTCATCCTCCTCTCCCTCTCCCCTCACTTCCCTTAATCCACCTCTTTTTCATGATGTTACTCCATGTCTTCCTTGTTTCTCACTTTCCATCCATTTCCTCCTTGCTGTTATCCTTCCGTTCTTGAATCCTCTTTCTCCTTTACCTCCTTTCCTCCCTCCTCCCCTTCTTTCTTCTCCTCATCTTCCTCTCTGATTCACCTCCTTGTCGTTTTTCTTCTAGTCTGCCTCTCATGCTTCTCACTTCTCCTCCATTTCCTCCTGGCTGTTCATTTCACACCCCTTTTTTAAATTTCTTCCTCTCCTCATCCTCCTCTTTATTCAACTTTTGTTATTTTTCATCTTTTCTGCCTCTTCTGCTTCTCACTTTTCCTCCATTTCTGTTCATCAATTCACTCTTGTCTTGTGATTTTCTTCATCTCCTGCTTCTTCCTCCTCAACTTCCTCCTCCTCCTCCTCTTCTTTATTCTCCTTTAGTGATTTTTTCCTTGTCTCCTCTTCTCGTCTGCTTCTCCCCCATTTTGTCCTCTACTCTTTGGTATTACCCTTCCTTCCTTGAATCCTCTTCCTCCTCACCTTTTTGCCTTCCCTCCTCTTTCTCATTTTCTAATCTACTTCCTCCTCCTCATCCTCCTCCTCCTCCTCCTCCTCTGCGTTCGTGATGTGGAGCCTTCACGTCTGTTTTTCTGCAGCTCTGCTCTCAGTCTGCAGTGTAAATAAATGGGGTGATGTTGGGTGGAGAGTGGGTGGAGCTCTGCAGCAGTGTGTGTGTGTGTGTGTTGGGGGGTGGGGGTCAGAGGTCATGGATGTGGAGTCCCTGAAGTGGGTCTGCGTGTCTTCAGGTCAGAGCCTTTAGTGAAAGCTGCAGCAGCAGCGTGACTCAGAGCTCTGGAGAGTTTCTGGAGAGTTCTGCTGCCGACTGCAGACACCAAACCAAAAACTGCTGCAGGTGACAGTGAACGTAGCTGAACGTGATCTGCTCACGTTCTTTGTTTTCTTCTCTTCTGCTGCTGCTGCTGTCGTTGTTGCTGTGTGTCATGTTCTTTACGTTGTGTGTTTCCTCTCCTGCAGCTGTCCCACTCCAGGCTGTGATGGCAGCGGTCACGTCAGCGGTAAATACGCCAGACACCGCAGGTACGAGCTGCTCAACGTCTTTTCTGATGATGCGTCTCACTGTGGTTTTGACGTGTGGACACAGACACAGCCAGTGTGGACACAAAAAAATCTCATCATTAAACAGACTTTTCTAACAGGACACTGAAGTCAGTGTCACTTTGTAAACCACGCACACTCCCACACCAAATCCCATAGAGAAAACCAGGGATTTTAACATCACAGCGCACAGAAGTCATTGATCCACTGCTGTATTCATCAGTAAGTTCAAATTTGTTATTTTGTGACTTCAGTGTTTGAAATCCTTTGTTCAGATTTACCTCAGTGACACAAAGTGACCACACGAGGCAGCAGTAGACCAGCAGCTCCTGTGTCCCTGTGAGCTAAAATCACTGATTTTCTCTATGGACTTTGGTGTGGGAGAGTGAGTGGTTTACAAACTTCACTTTCCTGTTGGCAAAGTCTGTCTAACAGTGAGATAAAGACATGAACATGTTCTTAAGATATCGCAGACTTAAGCTGATGTAGCTTTTATTAGACACGTCTTTTCTTTCTCCTTGTGTGTGGGAGGTCAGTGCTGATTATGTGTTCGTACCTCATACAACCACACTTAAAAAAAAAAACCCGAAGTGTCCCTTTAAGGACAACACAAGCTACACTGACTCCTTTAATTTAATGTCCCCATGAGCTAAAATCACTGACTTTCTCTTCAGGCTTTGGTGTGAGAGTGAGCTGTTTACTGCATGTCATTTATGCAACTTTTATTTTGAAAAACAAGAGTAAGAGTCTTTTTTTTCAGCAACTTATTTCTCCACAATAAAGTCCACATAAATCACCTCTATTTAAATGTTCTTTAGTTGCATCCTGTTGCGTCTCACTGACTTTTGGTGCAGCTACTTTATCATTTACAACGTCTCTGCCTCATTCCTGAGGTTTAAAGGTAATAAATTTGAAGATATTAAATTCATAAGACGCGGCAGAAATTTAATCTTTCAAAGCCCGAGTTTCATCCTGTCTCTAGGTCTTCTGATGTGACTGCCGCACGACTGTCGCTTTACTTTGGTTTTGGGAGAACTTGAAGGTTTTAAGGAAGACTGCGGCACAATATCTATAATTTTAGATGAAGAAATAATGAATTCATATTTTAAAAATGATTGGATTTACTTTTTTTTTTTAGTTTGAAACTGTGTTAGGGAGACACAATTTATTAAGGAATGTAGCATGAAAATGTGGAAGAAAAATGAAAATAAGGATGGAGGATTTTGCAGAATTTTCTTTTAAAACATAACATTTAGAAGGGTGTGGTCCGGTCCAGTCCTGCCTGTAGGTCCCCGACGTCTCACTCACGCGCCGCTCAGAACGCGAAAAAGTGAAGCAGCAATAATTTAGTTCACGTCACGGTTTCAGTCGCCCTCAATCAGCAGCTCACAGCCTGCGGTCAGAGAAATCCACCGTTCAGCCACAGTGGGAGCCGCAGATAGAAAAGCAATCAGGCCGAGCACGGTGCTGTGAAGTCCCCGGGTCACATGACCGACGGCTGTCCACGCTGCAGCAACTCGGCCCTTCGGGCTGCAGGGAGGACACTTCTGTCACCTCAAGACAAGTGGAATTATCAACAAGCGTGAGGCTGGAGTGTGGCCTTCTTTTGTTCTTAAAGGGACAGTGCAGGTTTTTGAAGTGTGGTTGTAGGAGATTCATTACCACACATTACATTACCAGCCTGTTAACCTGAAGTCTACGATGTCTTTGCATTCATTAATAAACCACTCACTCTCCCACACCAAAGTCCATAGAGAAAATCAGTGATTTTAGCTCACAGGGACACAGGAGCTGCTGGTCTACTGCTGCCTCGTGTGGTCACTTTGTGTAACTGAGGTAAATCTGAATGAAGGACTTCCCAAGCCGAAATAACAAAATAAGTAATTTGAACTTTCTGATGGAGGCAGCAGTGGATCAACAACTCCTGTTTGGTGTGATGTTAAAATCACTGATTTTCTCTATGGACTTTGGTGAGGGAGAGTGAGTGGTTGAGTGGGTGAGTATTTTGTCAAGTGGTTAAAATCAGTTTTTCCCTCACGTTTTCATTGAGAGTGAGCGTCTGCGCCTTAGGCTGGTTCTCAGTGCAGCAGCAAACAGCACTGGCTCACATAAAAATCAATTTCGTTATTATTTCTCCGAAGTAAAACTTTCTTATTGACTAAAATGCAAAAAAAATATGCACCTTCACAAATGGATCAACTGCCAGTATTTTAATATCTACTGTAATTTAATTAGGCATCTGCTTTTAAAGTAAATGTGTCGGTCCGGTTTTTCTCCCCTGAACTCAGCGTCACGTTACATTACATTCTCCTGCACAAATCCTGGTCGGAAACGTATTAAATTTTTTATAAACCAAGTGAAATATATATCAAAACAAGTGTGTGTGCTGTGGCAGAAGTGTACCACTGAGGTTTCCACTCACACAGAACAACATCTGAAGTTTGAATATGAGGCCGTGGTGAAAGAAATTGAGGTGCTTTTCATTATTTACACTGAAAAAAAAAATAAATAAATTTAAACGTCTATTATGAAATCAAAGCACTTGTTGAGATGTTTTGAGGATATTTCGTAGAATCTCCGCGGTATTGTTTCTGTCTGTGTGTGCGTGTGTGTGTGTGTTCTTTTGTTCATGTGCGTGTGTGTGTGTGCGTGTTCTTTTGTTCATGTGTGTGCGCGTGTGCATGTGTGCGTGTGTGTGTGGGAGGCGAGCGTGCAGAGGTTGCTCAGCTCAGGACAGAGGTGCTTTGCTGCCCAAGGAAACACACAGAGATAATGAAGGGGCAGGATGGCGAATCGCTGGCAGAGCAGACGGGTTTCTGCTTCGAACAGCACAAATAAATTTTCCCTGGGAATATTCAGCGTCACAGCGTGAGGAGAGTCAGAATTTTTCTTTTTAACTGTGTGATTTGAAAGGAAAATTCATTATAATTTGATTTAAATAACCCCATGTTCAAATGTTCTATACCATAAATATTTATAGTAAACCGCTGATGTGGTTGGATTTGGCCCCGGAGCAAATTTTCTGGAAAATAAACTCTGAATATAATATGAAAAATATACACTTTGCTTTGTTGTCGTGGTGTGTTTTGGGAGAAAAAGAAAAAAAAATCCATATTCTACCTGCTGCTTTTGTTGTTTAATTGGCTTCAGATAAGACTTAAGGTTCACACAGTTTCTGTGGGACTGTCCCATTTATTCCTGCTCTAATGTGTGGGCAGTGAATTTAAAGCTACAGTACGTCCACTTCAAACTTCAAATGTGAAATTCTGCTTCTTTCTTTCTTTCTTTCTTTCTTTCTTTCTTTCTTTCTTTCTTTCTTTCTTTCTTTCTTTCTTTCTTTCTTTCTTTCTTGTGGGATTTACACAGCCATAATAACATTATATTCCTTAGTCGCGTGACATTAAACAGACATGAGGTGGAGGAGCTAACGGCTAAGCTAACAGATGAGTCAGCAGATTTCTTCTTTACATTCTTTCTACGCGTCACTTAAGAAGACCCACCCATGTTAAGACACGCCCCGTCTCCCAGGAAAACACGCCCACTTAATTCTGATTGGGTCACAGAAGACATAAGTGGTCAGGGTTACGGTCAGTGGGCGTGGCTGTGGCTGCTGACAGCTCACAGCGCCCTCTGCTGGACCACGTGGTTCCTACGTCAGACAGAAAATGAGAAAGTGCAACTACAACTACAGACCTTTTAACATGTTAAGGTTCGAATTAAACATTTCCTTGTCAGAGTTTGAACTTTGTATGAAAAGTGAGAGCCGTACTTCAGCGTAACAAAGTAACAGGATGTTGTGAACTTTATTCTTTTGCCTTTTGATCGTCTTCCTGGAAATAACGAGACGCCGATCACAACATTCCTCCACATCCACCTCTGTAACTGTGAGACAACGGTGGCAGCGAATGATTCCGGGAGGGGGAGGAGGTGTAAGGATCAAAGTCTTGCCCCCATTTTCTTCCTCCCCCTATACCTTTCTTTGTTTTTCTCTCACTCTCTCTTTCACTTCACCCCTCTCTCTCTCTCTCTCTCACTGGAGGGTGTCACCATGGCGACAGCACTGAGCTGCTGCAGTATGAGGACCAGGAGGGATGCAGCCTGTCTCCCATGGCAACCGCTAGTATAGGATATGAGCCCACATTACCCCCCCCCCCCCCCCCCCCCCCCCCCCTATAGGATATGAGCCCACATTCCCCCCCCCCCCCCCGCATCACTGTGCCACCACCCAGACCACTGCTGTATAAACAGTACTGTAATATATATATATATATATAATATAGCTGAACAAAGCATTGCCATGGCGACAATGATTGCACTTAACCACACACTGTCACCACTGTCAGTGTGTTTATATTTGGAAAAACCAAAAAAAACTCATTAAAATGTCCAACTTTAAAGTATTTGACGAATCAAACATTAATTTAGTCGACGGTAATTCACTGGAAATTCAACGAGATGAAGAGCAAACAAAGTTTAACCAGTCGTGGCCTGAAATGAACTGGTGAGGTAACCGTGGCAACAGTGTAAATAAAAGTAAGAGATGGCTAATTAAACCCTTTTAGAACCTGCCTCATAACCTTTTAGCATTGCAGTATTAAAACCTAACTTTAAACTTTTCATGACTGTTGCTCAGCCACATTTTAAGAACTGCACACTGTGGTCAGTTGATGCTTTGGTGCAAGCAGCCGTCTCCATGGTAACTACAGAAGTTGCTAAGTTAAAGGCATAGGAGGACAGTCAGTGTGTCTATGGAACCAAGCTGGAGAACAACAGTTAGAATATGATTTGGTCTGATTTGGTCAGTATTTGATAAAATACTGTAAAATAATGTCCCCAACATAAGATAATTCTATGGGTTAACCCTTTAATGTGTTCAAAATATGTTGGAATGAGTTTAAGGCAGGTTTAAGGCTAAAACAACCCATAATGCAACAGTGCAGAGGCAAGTTTTTAAATGGTTTAATGGTCCATTTATAATACGATACAAATGGACCATATGATAATATAAGATAAGGCACGATACAATATGATATGATACGATACGATTTCGAGAAAGTATAGTGTGCTACGACACAATGAGGTACGATAAAATATGATACGATACACCATACGATACAGTAAGGTACACTATGACACACGATAAAATACAATATGATTCGATGAGATGCAATACGATATGACATAATAAGGTACGATACAATGTGATACAGTACGATAAAGTACGATAAAATAGAATAAAGTATGATACAATACAATACAATATGGTAAAGTACAGTATGATGAGATAAAGTAAGAAAAAAAACATATGATGTGATATGTAAAGGTAATATATGATACAATACCATGAGATAAGATAAGATAAGATAAGATAAGATAAGATAAGATAAGATAAGATAAGATAAGATAAGATAAGATAAGATAAGATAAGATAAGATTTAATTTCCACACAGCGTCAGTGTGAAGTGAATTTTATTGAGAATAAAAAAACAGAAACGCACATTAAATAGCACAGAAACAGCAATATTATATATGAAATCATGTAAAGAGTGCAACACATGAATGTGTCAGCAAAAAAACAGAAAAAATAAATAAATCCCCAGAACGTACATGAATAATCCATGAGTAAAATACGGACATTTACATCCTACACATGTGCAAAAGCCTTTATTTAACTCGTGTGCAGAATATGGATGACGCTATTGATCGATCTCATCATCAGAGAGTGATCGATGTTAATACATCAAATCAGACTGAAAAAAAAGACTCGCTCTCGCTCTCTCTCTCTCTCTACACATACTGTAATTAACATGCGTAGTCTCTCGCCCTTGTCTGCAGCGTTCCCTCGTTTCTGATCTGCTTTAATTACTACTGGAATTTTAATTGGCAGGAGACGACAAGGTGGCTGAGGTCACTCTCTCACACACACACACACTCTGGTTTCCATGACTACAGAGGACATTCCATTGACTTCCATTCATTTCCTGCAGACTTACTCTAACCTTAACCATAATTACTAGTGTCCTAACCCTGACCCTGACCCTAACCTTAACCTAACCCTAACCTCAGCCTAACTTTAAAACATGTCTTCACCTTAAAATGGAGTCATTTACTTTATGGGGAATTGATTTTTGTCCCCATAAGGAAGACAAGTCCCCATAATGTGAGTGTGGAGACACATTTAGGTCCCCACAACATGAGGAAGACCAGCTACACACACACAGACCATAGAGTAAAAACTGGTGGGATCACTTGAGGTAAAACGTGTGTGTGAATTAATTGAATTTAATCAGAGCTTCTCTTTAAGCAGAGCTTTACTGACATTTCTCACAGTTTGAGCGTCGTCACACATCGAACATGTTATCGTAACAGTATCTTAATCAGATCGTAGGGACGTGGAGATCGTTTTTACGAAGGATCGGAAACATTTAAACACAAAGCGTTGATGATTAAAGACGGTAAAATGAGAGCGGATCAAGTCTCGACACTGTCAGAAATAGAGCTACAGTATGAGTCTGTTTATTTACCACAGTTACAGTCTAGACCAAAGGTCAGCAACCAAATAAAATTAACCTGGAGCCACAAAAACCTATTTGACCCATAAAATGAATAACGTGTTTTCATGTATTTTTTTTAATGCAGAATAGTTTAACTGCTTTTGTGAAATTTAAGAATTACAAAAAAGAAAAGTGTTGTACTTTGAAATAAAATAAACTTTTTTAGACCTAGTCCTTCCATTGTTTGTGGAAAATGAATGAAATTAAACGTAGCCCACTTTGAAATAAAATAAAGCAGTAGTTGGATTTTATCTAGCTCATTTCAGTGTCGGGACAATTTCAGTATCGCATTTGATGTAGACATTGGATGTGGCACACAAAATAAAAAAACACGCTTGAATTAATATTAAAAGATTTTAGTTTTTGAAGCCAATTCTTAATTTCTGCTTAATAATTGAACCTCATAATACACACATACCGTTTTTATCCCCCCCAAATGTTTATGTTCTCAAGCAGTAACACACATATAAATATGCATTAAACCCATATTCTGATACATACAGGAAGTGAGGATCAAACCAGCGACCCTTTGGTCACTGGACAGCTGCTCTAACCACTGAGCCACGCTAAACTATGCACAAGCTTTGGCAGAACTTGAACTCAAGCTCATTTCTGCCAGTAAAAGGTGACGACATTGGTCGTTTTCATCAGAAAAGTACTTAAAAGTAATAAAATGAATGAATCAATTTGAGCTGCGATTTTATTTTATTTTTTTAATTTACATACAAGACATAACAGTCAAAAATAAGATAATTTCATTGCTGCATTTGCAATTTTGCCCAAAACTGTGATACAGAAGCGTTTAATTGTTCGGCTCGAACAGCCTCCATTTCACTCATTTCACTTGCAGTCTTTTTGTTTGTCGACCGGTAATTCTGAAGGGACCGAACTCACATCTGACCACACTGACCTGCTCTGTTTGGGTTCTCGTGTTGCGCGTCTGTGCTCCCGCTTGTTTTCTGGCTCTGGTGAATCAATTGTGAGCCAGCACTGGCCCGCATGAGTCTGCCAGAGTTGGCCGAGTCCTCCAGACTGTTTTGACCCGGGCTCGAGCTGCGGTTCGCAGTGGGAGGGAAAGCTTTGGGCCGGCGGAGTCGAAAGCTACAAATTTAGCAAATGATTAAACAGTGAGTGTGAGAACAAAGATGGCCACTGATCATGTATGCGCCCTCTGTCTCGCTGCAGTGTCTACGGCTGCCCGCTGGCCAAGAAGAGGAAGGCTCTGGAAAAACAGCCGCTGGAGCCGGCTGCCAAGAGGAGGCCCTTTCTCACCTCCTGCCCAGGCGGTGATGAAGACGAGGAGGAAGAGGAGGAGGAGGAGGAGGAGGAGGAAGGGGCCGCTGTCTACACCGGCTACGAGAACGAAGCCATGGAGGTGGTAGACGTGGGGAAGGAGCAAGTGGAGGTAGTGGAGGACGAGGAGGAGGAAGAAGACGGGGAAGTGGAGGATGAATTCTCAGAGGACAACGAGGAGCAGGGAGAGGAGGAGGAAGAGGAGGAAGAGGAGGTGGAGGTGGGGAGGGCAGACGCGACGGCGGCGGGAGCGCGGGCCGAAGAGGACGAGGAGGAGGAGGACGAGGAGGGGATGGACGAGGACGAGGAAGACGTGGACGACGGAGACGACGAGGAGGAGGAGCAGGAGGACGATGAGCAGGAGGAAGAGGAGGAGGAGGAGCAGAGTCGTCAGCAGGGTGAGTTTTCGGCTTTTGTGGCTGGAGTTTCTGCAGTTTTCACCAAACACTGTGACTTACAGGAAAACTCTTTCACTCAGGAAAAAATAAAAAAAAACACTCTGGGAATAAACACAGTGATTTCCCTCAAACTATATTCATTATTAAACTACAGTGTAAAAACAAAATGGTTGACAAACTTACAATTGGAAATTAAGTTTATTCAAACTAAATTTACCAAGTTACATGCAGACGACTTGCTCAATTGAGTCAGGTGTCGTATTGTGAGCGCCCCCTGCTGCTGAGAACCAGCCTGAACTACGAACACAATTTCAGCTTCTTTAAAAAGAAGTAATTTAATGAAATCTGCATCAGTTAAAGTCTACTGTATCTTAATAACATGTTCACGTCTTTATCTCACGGTTAGACAAACTTTTCCAACAGGAAACTGAAGTTTATAAGCCACTCACTCTCCCACACCATAAATAAATAAATCACTTCCGGGTCACTGGCAGCATTTGGTACATTCCCCTTCTGTAGCAACCGTGGTTTCTGTTAATTTGTTAAGGGATTTGTCCCATTTTGAAATAACGGTTTTCACTTCCAGGCCACCGTACTATCGCTTTTTTTCACTTAAAAAAAAAAAATCCTTGAAGCAAGCTTAAAAATGTCACAAAAACATTAAGATGTTTGGTAAGAATCAAATATGATACGTGACAATATTTTACCGTGACAACCAACGATCTCCTGGAATGAGAAGACACAGCTCCCCCTTGTGGCTCTAGACAGCATTCACTCATGTGACATAATAGTGATTTTTCTCTCTTCAAAATAAATGGTGCACCCATACTGAACTGAAAGTTTCAAATGCTTCAAGGATAGGTGTGAAAGACATGGCCGCCATGAAGTCTGTCATGTCATAAGAATATGTTTGCTGCTTTATTTTGGCGGTACGCAGCGTTTCCAACAGGAAACTAAAGGTTTTTATTGCTCTCAACTCTCCCACAATTTTAACTCTGTTCGATGGTGAATGGTTTTATCCATTAAGAGTGCACGTTAACATGCAGAGTTATGTGTAATTTATCATCTCCTGAAGATAATCCCTTTGAGGTGTAGTTTTGGTTTTTTTATATTTATTTTTTATGTGGTTGTATGAGGTGCTTGTATATATTTAGCACTTTAGATACAGTTGACAGTGGGAATTCACTGTGGCTAAAACCATAACTGCCAGTGGGGACACCAGGAAATTGTGATTTTAGCCACTTAACAAAATATCAGATTTAATAACCTGAACAAATTAAGAACAAATTAGCAGATTTATCTTATTGAAAGAGAGATTTTTTTCTGACAGGAAATTGAAGGTTTTTTAGTTAACCCCTGACTCTCCCACACCAAAGTCCATAGAGAAAATCTGTGATTTTTAAATCACAGCACACAGGAGTTGTTGATCCACTGCTGCCTCCATCAGTAAGTTCAAAAAACGTATTTTGCAAATTCGGTGTAAAATCCTTTGTTCAGATTAACCGCAGTGACACAAAGTGACCACACGAGGCAGCAGTAGACCAGCAGCTCCTGTGTCCCTGTGAGCTAAAATCACTGATTTTCTCTATGGACTTTGGTGTGGGAGAGTGAGTGGTTGACAAACCAATTAAATCAACATCAGCTTAAGTCAACAATATCTTAAGAATAAGTTCACGTCTTTAGCTCACTGTGAGACAGATATTTCCAAAAGGAAACTAAGTTTGTAAACCACTCACTCTCCCACACCAAAGTCCTTAAAGAAAATCAGTGATTTTAGCTCACAGGGACACAGGAGTTGCTGGTCTACTGCTGCCTCCATCACTAAGCTCAAATGTGTTATTTTGTAACTTCGGCATTTAAAATCCTTGATCCAAATTTACGTCAGTGACACAAAGTGACCACACGAGGCAGCAGTAGACCAGCAGCTCCTGTACATGTATGATCGGTCATGATCATACATGTGCATTGTCTCCTCCTGGGTCAAAGCGGTGTCCACTCATGGTCGCAGCCTGCAGTGCAGTAAGTGATGAGAGCTGCTGGTCGACCAGATGCCTCCCCGTCACGTTTCCCTCCAACACGCCCCCGTGTGTCCTCAATCGCCTCTGACAGTTCTACACGAATAATCGAGAGAGGAGCGCTGCTGAGTTATTAACTCCCTCCCTCCCCTCTCGCTTCCCCGCCTCGTCTCGGCGGACGTGTCACATGCGCTCTGCCTCGGCTTCTCCTCCTGAGGATATTTATGGCTCCTGAATCAGAGCACCTCACACGCCTCCCTCTTTTCCACTTTCTCTGCTCTCATTCATCGTCTCTGTCCCCAAAAATCAACAGCGAGGCTGAGACAGGGAGAGACACAGAGAGAGACAGACACAGAGAGAGACAGAGAGACAGAGAGAGACAGAGAGAGACAGAGAGACAGAGAGAGACAGAGAGACAGAGAGACAGAGAGAGACAGAGAGACAGAGAGAGACAGAGAGACAGAGAGAGACAGAGAGACAGAGAGAGACAGAGAGACAGAGAGAGACAGAGAGACAGAGAGAGACAGAGAGACAGAGAGAGACAGAGAGACAGAGAGAGACAGAGAGACAGAGAGAGACAGAGAGACAGAGAGAGACAGAGAGACAGAGAGAGACAGAGAGACAGAGAGAGACAGAGAGACAGAGAGAGACAGAGAGACAGAGAGAGACAGAGAGACAGAGAGAGACAGAGAGACAGAGAGAGACAGAGAGACAGAGAGAGACAGAGAGACAGAGAGAGACAGAGAGACAGAGAGAGACAGAGAGACAGAGAGAGACAGAGAGACAGAGAGAGACAGAGAGACAGAGAGAGACAGAGAGACAGAGAGAGACAGAGAGACAGAGGACAGAGGGAGAGAGACAGGGACAGAGGGAAAGAGAGAGAGAGAGAGACAGGGACAGAGAGACATAGAGACAGAGACACAGAGAGGGACACAGTGACAGAGACACAGAGACACAGAGACACAGAGACATAGAGACAGGGACACAGAGACAGAGACAGGGACACAGAGACAGGGACACAGGGACAGAGACAGAGACAGAGACAGAGGGAGAGAGACAGGGACACAGAGACATAGAGACAGAGACAGAGGGAGAGAGACAGGGACACAGAGACAGAGACAGGGACAGAGGGAGAGAGACAGGGACAGAGGGAAAGAGAGAGAGAGAGAGAGAGAGAGACAGGGACACAGAGACAGGGACAGAGGGAGAGAGAGAGAGAGAGACAGAGACACAGACACAGAGACACACAGAGAGAGACAGAGAGACACAGAGACACAGAGAGAGACAGAGAGAGAGACAGAGACACAGACACAGAGACACAGAGACACAGAGAGAGAGACAGAGAGACACAGAGACACAGAGAGAGAGAGACAGAGACACAGACACAGAGACACAGAGACACACAGAGACACAGACACAGAGACACAGAGACACACAGAGAGACAGAGACACAGACACAGAGACACAGAGAGAGAGAGAGAGACAGAGACACAGACACAGAGACACACAGAGAGAGACAGAGAGACACAGAGACACAGAGAGAGACAGAGAGAGAGACAGAGACACAGACACAGAGACACAGAGACACAGAGAGAGACAGACACAGAGACACAGCTGCTGAACACAGCACAGCTCTGGGTTGTATGTTTTCTGTAGGTAAACAGTGGATGATAATTGGGAGGGATGTAGCTAATGTATTCAGGGATCGTGAGGCTGTAAAAGCTCCGTTTCCTTTTCACCTGCAGTGTTTTCTTCATTTAAATGAATGAACAGAAAGTTATGAATCCACTTAACGTCCTGAATTTCTGGCGATTACCCAGTGTTTGTGTGAGATGTGAGTAGGGTTTCAATGGGTAATAGATCAGTTGATTAATTATTGATTTCTTAATTCATTGTCAACTACTTTGAGTTATTATTATTTTTTAAAATAATAATTAAAACAGGATTTCAGATTTTTCAGCTTCTTGAATGTGAATATTTTCGGGTTTATTTGCGCCAAAAAACAAATAAATTAAAACTGATTTAAGACATTTGAGAAGATTGTCATTTTTAGGTTTGGAAAAACACAAATTAACATTTTTTGCCATTCTATGGAGCAAAATGTTGGACTTTTACAAATGGGAACCGAAGTTTGTAAACCATTCAGTCTTCCACTGCTGCCTCAGTAAGCTCAAATGTGTTATTTTGTAAAATTCTGTGTTTGAAATCCTTCATTCAGATTTACCTCAGTGACACAAAGTGACCACACGAGGCAGCAGTGGACCAGCAGCTCCTGTGTCCCTGTGAGCTAAAATCACTGGTTTTCTCTATGGACTTTGGTGTGGGAGAGTGAGTGAGTGAGTGGTTTATTAACTTCACTTTTCTGTTTGAAACTAAATATTATTATTATTATTATTATTATTATTATTATGTGAACCACTCACTCTCCCACACCAAAGTCCATAGAGAAAATCAGTGATTTTACATCACAGCACACAGGAGTTGTTGATCCACTGCTGCCTCCATCACTAAGTTCAAATGTCTTATTTTGTGACTTCAGCGTTTCAAATGCTTCATTCAAACATACTTCAGTGACACAAAGTGACCACACGAGGCAGCAGTAGACCTGCAGCTCCTGTGTCCCTGTGAGCTAAAATCACTGATTTTCTCTAGGGACTTTGGTGTGAGACCGATTGAGAAAAAGAATTGCTTGGTTTTTAAATCCTCAGACAATGACTTTCTCCTTGTTTTTCTGAAAATAGAGAACCACTATAAACCCGGTGGACAATCAAAGCTCCTTCCAGTTCAGAAGGACGACAACAACAACAACAGCTGCACCATCAGCGCCGGCCCAGGCACCGGAGAAGACTACGAGAACTACGACGAACTGGTCGCAAAGTCGCTGCTCAACCTCGGCAAGATCGCAGAAGACGCAGCGTACCAGGCCATGACCGAGTCCGAGATGAACAGTAACTCCTCCAACAGCGGCGGAGAAGACGAAGACGAGGAGGAGGAGGACGACGAGCGCGGGGACAGGAAGGGGGAACTGAGCGTGGACCTGGACAGTGACGTCGTCAGGGAGACGGTTGACTCCCTCAAGCTCCTGGCCCAGGGTCACGGCGCCATGCTGCCCGAAGACGGCTACGCGGAGGGCGCCATAGTGGACGAGGGGCGGGGCAGCGTGGGGATGAGGGCGGAGGAGAACGAGGAGGGGGTGTGTCTCAGCAGTCTGGAGTGTCTGAGGAACCAGTGCTTCGATCTGGCCCGCAAACTGAGTGAGACGCAGCCGTGCGATCGCCCCGGCCATCACGTGATCCACCAACAACTGCAACACGCAGCAGACCAGCAGGGGGCGCTCCACCACCACCACCACCACCACAGCAGGTATATTCGTTCTCCCATGTGTGGGTTTTTAGTCTGACTCTAGTGAAATTGGATAACATGTTTGATTTAAAAGGAATATTGTTTTATACATGACAGGTCGGGTAGGTGGCGCTGTTTGCTCGGAGCACAGAGAATGAGAACACATTTCAACGTTTGCGTCTGTTTAGTGGGAAGGATTTTTTGGAGGAAATGTAACGCTAACAGCATCACGAGCAGTAACTCAAGACATATGAGTAAAAAAATACAAGGAAATGTTAAATTAGTGAGAAGAGAATAATTAAGATTTCATCAATTATTGTTTTTTGACTTAGATTATGATTTTTGCTAATGGGACGTGTCCCGTTAGATGTATTTGACTTTTGTTTGGATTCCGTAAATCACAAAATATGGGAGCAGATGGAAAAATTTTGGTAGTTAATGGAATATTTAATTCCTTAAAACTTCCTTTAAGTTGCAATATTCAGTTTGTTGAAGAAAAAATTATTGAAAATGTGGGTATTTTTCTGAATATTTTGGCTATTGTAATGCATATTTTTTTATTTAAAATGTTTATTTTAAATATAAAATGCTATAAAAATAGGTATATCCTATTTGTCTAGGGCAGAAGAATGATTTGACATTGGTCAGGAGTTTGTAGATTTCATGACATGGATGCTATTTATCAATAGACTCATATTAAAATAGGTAATTTTTTAATAAAAAAAATCTTTACAACATTTTAGAAACACTGGACTTGACAATATACTTACACAGTCCATGAAAACAGATTTGTTTCTCACACTATCACACCTTTTGTTGTTGTCTTCTCAGGTATGAGAGCTGCCACCAGGGGGCACCAGAGGAGCCCAGGTCCGTGGAGCACCACTACTCCGACATGGTGAACCTGATGAAGCTGGAGGAGCAGCTGAGCCCGGCGTCCCGCGGTTACCCCACCAGCTGCAGCCAGGAGGGCGACGAGGACACCACGTCTGTGGCCTCCGACCGCTCGGACGAGACCTTCGACATGGCCAAGGGAAACCTGTCGCTGCTGGAGAAGGCCATCGCCCTGGAATCGGAGAGGGCAAAGGTCATGAGGGACCGGATGGCCTCGGAGCACGCCGTGCCCCGTCGGGTTACCGGCGAGCACAGCCCGAGGCTGAGCAGCGGCGCCGAGGACCGCAAGTCCAGGATGCACCCCGACGGGTTGAAGAGGGCGTACTACCCTAAAGGTAAAACCCACACACTGACCTTTTCTGTCTGACTATTGATCTGTGCTCAGCAAAGCTGTCAGACTGTGTTTATTGAATTTGTTCCAAACTTTACACACTTTTACACAATTTAATGTATTTTAAGTTCTAATATTTCAGTCACTGCAGTTCTGAGATTTTTAAAAATAGAGAAGCACATGATGGAATGCATTTATTTAACATTAAAGGGACAGGTAAAGCTTTTCAAAGCAGGGTTTTATGACGTACTGACACTTTATCAACACATGCTGAAATTTATGTGAACATTTGTTCCTCGTGATAACTTGGCTGCCACAGGAGGGAAAAACAGATTTTTGCTAAATAATAAAATATATGCCTGCTCTACGAGTCTACAAAATCTTAAGAATTTGTAGGCTGCACTGTTTTTTGTTCACTTTTAACCAACTTTTTCTAAAAGGAAACTGAAGTTTGTTAACCACCCACTCTCCCACACCAAACTCCATAGAAAAATTAAGTGATTTTACTTGTCTTATTTTGTGACTTTTGTGTTTGAAATCCTTTGCTCAGGTTTACGTCAGTGACATAAACTGACCACACGAGGCAGCAGTAGACCAGCAGCTCCTGTGTCCCTGTGAGCTAAAATCACTGATTTTCTCTATGGACTTTGGTGTGGGAGAGTGAGTGGTTTACAAACTAATAAAATCGATGTCCTTTCAAGTCTACGATGCCTTCAGAATATGTTCACGTCTTTATCTCACTGTTAGACAGACTTTTCCAACAGGAAAGTGAAGTTTGTAAACCACTCACTCTCCCACACCAAAGTCCATAGAGAAAATCAGTGATTTTAGCTCACAGGGACACAGGAGCTGCTGGTCTACTGCTGCCTCGTGTGGTCACTTTGTGTCACTGAAGTAAATCTGAACAAAGGATTTCACGCACTGAATTCATAAAATTTTACATTTGAACTTACCGATGGAGGCAGCAGTGGATCAACAACTCGTGTGTGCTGTGATGTAAAATCACTGATTTTCTCTATGGACTTTGGTGTGGGAGAGTGAGTGGTTTACAAAGTTCCTGTTTCCTGTTGGAAAAGTCTGTCTAACAGTGAGATAAAGACGTGAACATATTCTTAAGATACCATAGACTTAAATTGACAAATATTTAATCATATTTAGTGAATAAATAGTAAGCGCCTAATCAGGCGACTTGAACTTCCTGTCAAAATCATTTTCTGTTTAGTTATTTGCGTTTTCCCTCACCATTTACTAATCCCAATATTCCTCACTGTTGTTGGTGGTCTTACATTCCACAAACCACCATCATGTTTACTGCCAAATCCACATGTCCTCTCTGCACCACATTTGACCCGAGGCAGCTTTTACTCCAAAACTCTGAACCCAGGTCAGCAGGGAGGAAGTTCATCAAGTCTGTCTGACTTATCGTAACCTTTGCTGCAGCAGCAGCAGCCTGAGGCTCTCGCTCCTGTTTCTCACACACACACACAAAAACAACACATAAGTGAAACTTTGTCTTTTTTCCAACCGATTGCTAAAGTCTCATGCTAGTGTGAATGAGTTCTCTGACCTTCAGGTTTCTTTAAACGCGTTATTTTTTATTATTATTAAAAAAAAAACAGCCTGTGATGAGATAATGGGCTTCATTTTCTGTGCTGCTTTCTTGTTTTTGCAGCTTTATCCTCTGACAGCAGCTTATGTTGTTAAAATAGGCCGGTGCGGGAGCGTCACACAGCCCGGGCTTGTCAGGCATGAATAATGGCAATCTGCACGGCCTGTTAGGAGAGCAAATCTCATCTGTGGGACACTATCTTTGGCCTATTTCTCCAAATCCACTCACACACAACAGGCCAACCGCTCGCCGCCGCCGCCGCCGCTGCGTCCGGGAGGGAGCCGGTGCCGAGCAGTCATCGGCCTCTCAACACGCTCAGGCTGCTTCATTAGCACGGGCGCATGTCTTTGTTAGCCCGCAGAGACGCCCTTATTAGTCCACAGGAAGACTTTCACCGCGATGCGTTCAAGGACAATCAAGTCAGGACAACTCCAGGTGTCCATTTGTGGCCCAAAGTTTATTTGAGTGCCACAAAAAGGAGATTCAAACCCAATCTGAAGCTACAATCCTGAAATGATGTCGTTTAATTGATACTAGCTAATTTCTTGTGTTAATTCATTAAAGCTGTATATTTCTTCATGATGTTCAAAGAGATACAGTAGAGAAAAGAAACATAGTTGAATGAGTTTTACTGCACTAAAGAGGGCATTAAACTCAATAAATTTAAAATATATGGTGCTAGCTGAGTATTCGATTTTAGCAGCTCTTGTAGTATGATGCTGTGGCAATGCTGTTTGATGTTAGCTTCTACTGTAGTCACTAGTAGCTACTGTTGCCATTGCTGTTTGATGTTAGCTTCTACTGTAGTCGCTAACAGCTATTATTGCCAGATACTTTGGAATTGGTGTTTGATGTTAGCTTCTACTGTAGTTGCTAGCAGCTACTGTTGCCAGATGCTGTAGCACTGGTGTTTGATGTTAGCTGCTACTGTAGTTGGTACTTTAGGCTGACAGTGTGACAGGTATTCGATGTTAGCAGCTATTGTAGCTAGACACTGTGGCATTGGTGTCTGATGTTAGCTTTTACTGTAGTCGCTAGCAGCTACTGTTGCCAGACACTGTAGCACTGGTGTTTGATGTTAGCTGCTACTGTAGCTAGACACTGTGGCATTGGTGTTTGATGTTAGCTTTTACTGTAGTCGCTAGCAGCTACTGTTGCCAGACACTGTAGCACTGGTGTTTGATGTTAGCTGCTACTGTAGCTGGTACTTTAGGCTGACAGTGTGACATTGGTATTCGATGTTAGCAGCTATTGCAGCTAGACACTGTGGCATTGGTGTTTGATGATAGCAGCAACTGTAGTCGCTAGAAGCTGCTTTTGCCAGACAGTGTGTCATTGGTATTCAATGTTAGCAGCTACTGTAGCTAAACATTGTGGCATCAGTGTTTGATATTAGCTGCTAACTGCAACTTTAGTCAAACACTTTTGGCATTGGTGTTTGATGTTAGCAGCTATTGTAGCTAGACACTGTGGCATTGGTGTTTGATGTTAGCAGCGACCAGTTTTGTATTTTATTTTTTAGAATATCAAGGTTGATTATTGTGCTAATTTTAGCTACGTAGATTGAGTAAATATACTTTTGTTGTTACTAATTGTCTCTGAAGAAGTTGTACTTTTCCTTTAGTCAGTCAACAGTGGAGGATTATGTCCACTTTTGTGGACACAAAGCGTCTGTGTCAACACTCAGTTCGTCCCTCTTACATTTTCTCTCCTGTTTGTCTCGTCGTCTCCAGATTCTTCCAGGGGCGAGAAGAAGGAGAGCAAGTGTCCGACGCCGGGCTGCGACGGGACCGGTCATGTGACGGGTCTGTACCCGCACCACCGCAGCCTCTCCGGGTGTCCACACAAAGACCGAGTCCCGCCTGAGAGTAGGTCCCACTGCTTTGATGTCTGTGATCTCACAATTAGAACAATCTAACAAGTCATTTCAGTACTCGAGGCTCTTTCAAGACTTGCACGTTAAATATTAACAAATTTTGCCGTTTACAATTATTACGATAATGGGAGTTTATCTTTATTTTAAATCCAGTAAAATGCACATTTTTAAAAAGTGAAAGTTATCATTTTTAAAAAGTAAAAGTGAAAAAAAAGAATTTTAATTAAGATTGTGACAAATGAAGGCCTCCGCTTGTGGCTCTTCAAAATAAATCACGAGGACCTAATTTCTTGCATGAAATATTAACGATTTTACACTTCTGTAATTATTCAGATAATGGGAATGTACCAAAATTAACGCGTTCTGAAGGCTTTTTATTGTGATGTGCAATATCAACGTATATCATGACTTGACAAAAAGGAAAATTCATGTTAACACAGCTTAATGTTTAAGCCAGTGTTTGGTTCGTACTGATTTTGCTGATTGTAAGTTAATTTGTTGGTTGAACAAACACCATATTCCCCGCCCGACTGAATGACTTGTTAGATGACTTGTTGTCGCAGTGAGAGTTGGACGTTGTTGGGCATGTTGACCATCATGCGCTCGTCCTGCATGACCTTTGTGCTGTTACGTTGTTTCATATTTAAGTCGGGTTCAAGCTTCTTCCCGCTCATTCATAAATATCATAAATGTGAATTATAATGAACGTGTGACGGGAAATATTCAGGAGACTTTCTGATCAGTGGAGGAAAATTCAAGGTAAAAACAGATGAAAGAGAAGAGCTTTTACTTTGAAATCTGATTTTAAATACAAGTTTGGTGTGTTTTTCTTTTCTTTTCTTTTCTTTTCCGCCTCAGTGTGTTTGTTTTCTGTGTGTGTGCCTGATGTTTGTTTGTTTGTGCTGTTGAATCATTGTGATCCAGCTGCTCACAAAACAACAGGCCGCATGAGAAAAACTCACTAGTAACACTTACACCTATACATTTCTATACACCACATTCTCTGTATGTATGGTGTATAACAGGTATAAAAGTGTTAGTGACAATATCTGAGTGGGTTTTTCTGAGCTTCACTAACCAACGCATTGTCACGTCTTTGCCTGTGCCAAAACAAACAAACAAACAAACAAAATAGTCTGCATATTGTTTCAAACACCAAGTTTGTGTGTTTAAATTAAATTGTGTTTCATGTTTAAAAGTATATTCAGATACTTGTAGAACAGAAAATACATGCAGTAATGCTATTGTTGTATTCACAGTTAAGAAAACATTTGAAATGAACATGAACATCTTAAATAACATGTAGGGAGTGTTAAAAAATAATCATATAGTGAAAAAAGAAAAGTTGACCAACTCAAAAAAATAAATAAATAAATTACATACATTCAGAATAAATGTACAAACTTAACATTTAAGTTTTACCAATTGAAGTAATTTTATTATGAATGTTTTTAAGTTAATTTTCGTTTTTTCAGTGACAATGTTTTGTAACATCCAAAAATATTCTGAAAATACATATTAAAAACAAATAAAATGATACATTAACTAATTAAATTAATTATACAATATGTGATATGATCGAAATTATGAAAAATAATCATATTCTAGACAACAGGACTAACAGATTCATGTTTATGTCCAAGTTTGTTTGTTTTTTAGTGTTTTTAGGACACACCATTGAACATATAAAAAATATAAAGAGAACATTCAGCAAAAGTACAACAGTAAAATAAAAGTATATAAAATGTGTATGAAAGTGTGTCAAATCAAGTGACAGAGCTTTTGATTAATGAGTTACAGTTCGTTTCCCACTTTTTTAAAGTTGGCAAACTATCGTGGACTAAAATCAAAATGTAATCTGTCGTAATTTATGATTAGTTAGTTTTTGTTTTAGTTTTTTAGTTTATTTTAGTTTATTTTAGCTCGATGGCTAAGTCCGCATTTAAAACATTGCAACAGTCGTAAATTTAACACTAAATATTTTTAGACTCCTGAAGAAAACAGATGAATATACATAACTTATATCGTAGCATATTACTTACACTTACTGTATAAAGTGCAAAGCAAATGGAAACAGATACACTCAAGGACAAAATGTGACAAAAACAGCCCTTACATTTCCTAAAAAATAAATCTTATCTATGTGTTTTTTCCCACATTTTCCCGCATTTTATTTACAAAATATCACAGAGTAAATAGAAAACACTTAAACCCAAGAAAATTATTTACAAAAATTTTAGGCAGGAATGTTTTTTTGTTTTTAAATTTTCCTTCATCGAGTCGAGAATTCATGCCCATTTTGTGACGTGTTTTTTGCCGTGTGTGTGCATGACGCGTCTAACCGCCCGCCGTAGCTGAATGCCCGGTAACTCTGGTGTCTGCTCCTAACCCTCGCTGTCTTTCTCACCTCTTCCTGTCTGTCAAAGTTCTTGCCATGTATGAAAATGTTTTAAAGTGTCCTACTCCCGGCTGCTCCGGACGGGGCCATGTCAATAGCAACAGGAACTCGCACCGCAGGTGAGTGAGCGGCCTCTGGGCCGCGCCGCTAACAGGCCGCGTCATGTGACTGTGGCTGCGACTGTGAGACTGTGTGTTGATTTAGGAAGGAGATCACTGACGATCACTCAGGTCACACAGATTTACTTTTATGGACTGCGCGAGTTCCTGAAGTGACAGGTCAGATACAGTGCAAGCACTTAAGAAAACTCACTGAATAAAGAATTTATGTCAGTTTAAGTCAATGATACCTTAAGAACATGTTCACGTCTTTATCTCACTGTTAGACAGACTTTTCCAACAGGAAGGTGAAGTTTGTAAACCACTCACTCTCCCACACCAAAGTCCATAGAGAAAATCAGTGATTTTAGCTCACAGGGACACAGGAGCTGCTGGTCTACTGCTGCCTCGTGTGGTCACTTTGTGTCACTGAGGTAAAACTCAACAAAGGATTTAAAAGGCTGAATTTACTAAAATAAGACATTTGAACTAACTGATGGAGGCAGCAGTGGATCAACAACTCCTGTGTCCCTGTGAGCTAAAATCACTGATTTTCTCTATGGACTTTGGTGTGGGAGAGTGAGCGGTTTACAAACTTCAGTTTCCTGTCGGAAAAGTCTGTCTAACAGTGAGATAAAGACGTGAACATGTTCTTATGATATTGTAGAGTTACGGTGAAGTGACTTTTACCAGTTTGTAAACCGCTCACTCTCCCACACCAAAGTCCATAGAGAAATAAGTGATTTTAACTTGTGGGAACACAGGAGCTGCTGGTCTACTGCTGCCTTTTGTGGCAAGTTTGTGTCACTGAGATAAATCTGAACTAAGGATTTGATATGCCAAATTCACCAAATAACACATTTTAACTTAGTTACGAACAAATCATGTGTCCTGTGATGTAAAATTGCTGATTTTCTTTAAGGACTTTGGTGTAGGAGAGTGAGTGGTTTACAAAATGACACCGGAAAGGCTGTGCGATGGTGAAATAATGCAGCAAACATATTCTGAGACTTTAGTTACATGACTTAAATCTGTTTTTGTTCCTGCTAGAGGGTTTGGGATTCCAAGTATTCCTCCAGGACTTTAAACATGTCACATTATTCCCTGACATATGGTGCCTTTAAATGGGATTAAATAGTGTGTTTTTGAGATGAGTCTACTTGAACAACAGAGTACGTTGAACGTTTGAAAGTTGTTTTTTGTTTCAGTGGCTTATAAGTTAATATATTTCATTTTTGTCTTCTTACCTTTGTTTTTGTTTTTGTTTGGAATTGTTTCATTTGTAATTTGTCTAAGGAAAACCAACCATTTTCCCTCTGATGTATTCTTTATTCATATTACCCACAGATGAATGTCACCTGCATTTGCGCTGTCATTTACAACTTCTCATACTATTTGAACCCCAAGCATGTTTTATTCAAAATCTCCCACTTTTAGGCATCGACAATGTCCTCAAAGGTCAAGTGAGGTCAAAGTAAATCAGCAGACGTGAAATTTTACAATATTTAGAGTAAAATAAATGGCTAAATTATAGTATTTTCTCATGACCATCTCATGACCCCTCTCTGTGTCTACAGTTGGATTAGTCTGATAGAGAACAAGTCTCTCTCTTAGCTTTTAAATGTGAAGCAAGATTGTTCAGTTTTTATTTAATGAGTTGCTGTTTTTGTCCAGTTACAAGCTTGTGTCCATTTTTTTGTAGTAAAAATTTAGTTTGTCCAAAATTATCTCAGCAAAAGTGTTGGAACATTTCAAGTCAAGCTGTGTTTATGTGTGTGTGTGTTTCCATGACTTTAGAGGACATCACATCGACTTCCATTCATTTCCTGCAGACTTACTCTAACCTTAACCATAATTACTAGTGTCCTAACCCTGACCCTGACCCTAACCTTAACCTAACCCTAACCTCAGCCTAACTTTAAAACATGTCTTCACCTTAAAATGGAGTCATTTACTTTATGGGGACTTGATTTTTGTCCCCATAAGGAAGACAAGTCCCCATAATGTGAGTGTGGGGACACATTTAGGTCCCCACAACATGAGGAAGACCAGCTACACACACACACACACAGTTGCTGCAGGGTGTGTTATGTAGCACAGCTCCACTGGGAGAGGAAACAAAGCACCAGCTAGTTAGCTTTAGCTTCTGTTAGCCACCAGCTCACACTGCTTTCATGTGTGGCAGTTGCCATGGAAACCCCTCCATGGCAGCAGCAGCTGCCGGGCTGATGTGTCGCACACTTCCCACACACACACACACACACACACACACACACACACAATCATCCTACTGAACGTATGTGTATGTGTGAGTGTGTTTCTTCCCCACTGTTTATGAAGTAATTAGGAATTGTTGGGAGTGACAGAGAGGGCAGGAGGGAGTTTCTCACCCTGAATTCACACCCGATCAGTGACTCATGAACACATGAATACTCACACGACCTCGCCACCAATCAGCACTGACGTCTTCCACAGATTTCTGATGCCAGCAGCCGTGAAGCTGAATCTGCCCTCACTTGAAAATACCATGAAGCTGCAAACAAGTCAGTTACACATGAAAGTGATAGTTCAAGTTTTTTAAAAGTGTGGTTGAACGTTAATTCTCCCTGTGCTTGAGACACAGGGGCTTGGTCTCAGTGAAAACCTGGCTGGAAAAACAGATTTTAGCCACATAACTATATACCTAACTCATAAATAAATTCATATCAGTTTAAGTCTACAATGTCTTAAGAATATGTTCACATCCTTATCTCACTGTTAGACAGACAAGTGTGTAAACCACACACTCTCCCACACCAAAGTCCATAGAAAAAATCAGTGATTTTAGCTCACAGGGACACAGGAGCTGCTGGTCTACTGCTGCCTCTTGTGGTCACTTTGTGCCACTGAGGTAAACTGAATGAAAGATTTTATATACCAAATTCACTGAATGAGACATATGAACTTACTGATGGAGGCTGCAGTGGATCAACAACTCCTGTGTGCTGTGATGTAAAATCACTGATTTTCTCTATGGACTTTGGTGTGGGAGAGTGTGTTTACAAAGTGACACAAATGTCAGTTTCCTGTTTTAAAAGACAGTCTAATAGCAAAATTCTTTAGTCCCTGTTGGCAGCCATGTTTTGTTTTTTTTTTGTTTTTTTTCCTGAGAACAAGCCTCTATGTCTCAGGCTGGTAGTAGAGGTAGGGGGCGCTAACGGCACAGTCCAGCACATCATGAAGCCACACTGTAACTGATCAAACCGTCAATCATATAAACCAGTTAGGCAGTAAACCAGTCAAAATCATCAATCAGTGAACCTCTCTACATTCAGAGCCAGACTCTCTCTCTGTGTGTGTGTGTGTGTGTGTTAGCACAGTGTGTAACCAGGTCTTGTGTTGTCTCCCCTCTGTCCACCTCCTCTGTCCTCTAGTCTGTCTGGTTGTCCCATCGCTGCTGCAGAGAAGATGGCAAAGGTCCATGAGAAGAGTCACTTGACCGACAGCGGCAGTAAATCAAATCAGACGTCGGATCGCGTCCTCAGGTACGGCTCGAGTTTGACGTTCAAACAGGAAATACGTCATCCGCATGTGATGCTGCGCGATGCGCTGAAGTGTCGACAGACACCGGGATGTTTACTGTCTTCGCGGTTTAGGCAAACAGTTGCATGTTGAGTTTAGCCAACTCAGTTATTTCTGGTGTTCCTCAGGGCTCTGACCCGGGTCCTATTGTTTTTTATAATCTACCTTCTACTGTTATGCCGATGACACCCAACTCTTTATCCACCACGCCCAAATTCCCCGTCTTCCCTCACCAAATGCTTACTTGAGGTTAAATTGTAATTTAACTAGTTTTCTTCGACTCAACAGTAACAACTTTTTGATAACTCTGGAGTTTCCTGCTCCAAAATGTGCTGGAGATGCTTAATAGTTTGGATAAATTAACAGATTTTAGGCTAATTAACAGAATATAGATTTTAGGAGTGTTAATTTATCCAAACTGGTTTGGATAAACAATCACTTTGATATACGTTATTTTAACTTTAAATAACGTGTATCAAAGTGATTAACATTTTACATCCCATGCTTTAAAAATGCCAAATGCTAACAGTTCAATCTAATTGTTAAGAAGGAATGTTGAATAGTGGACTCACATTTGCAACACATTGTGAGCACATCATCTGTAGTGGCTTAAATCCACAAAACTCAAGGTCGTAGTAAAAGTCCGCCCTCCTGTTGCCGTCCAGGCCGATGTGCTTCGTCAAACAGCTGGAGATTCCTCAGTACGGCTACAAGAACAACGTCCCGACAACCACGCCGCGCTCCAACCTGGCCAAGGAGCTGGAGAAATACTCCAAGACCAGCTACGACTACAGCGGCTACGACAGCCAGCACGGCGGCTATGGGAAGAGAAGCCTGGCGACCAAGTCCCACCACGGGCGAGACATGTCCCCGAAGGGATACGATGGTGAGGAAAATGAACGCACATCATCAGAAGTCAGAATCTTACATTTTTGACATAAACTATGTATAAAAAAAATGAACGCAATAATCTGGGTGTTTACCAAAGCCAATCAGGAAATAAGAATAAAATGAATAGCCACCAAAGGGCAACTGAGATTATTAAAACATTTTCTTGAGGTGCTAATAATCTCAATCACTACGTTCAGCTCTTCTTTAGCAGAATGTGGCGACAATTTTGTAAATTATGTTCATATTTAGAGAAAAATAGATGACACACATTATTGGACATCCAGTCTTCATCTGCTGCATCAGGACTATGTAATTTATGACATCATTTCATCCCTTTCCTTATAATTATGACTTTTTATCTCATAATCTTAAATTTTAATCCCCCACTTATGACTTTATATGTCATCATTTTATCCCTTTCCTTATAATTATGACTTTTTATCCCATAATCTTGAATTTTAATCCCTCACTTATGACTTTATATGTCACAATTTCATCCATTTACTTATAATTATGACTTTTTTATCCCATAATCTTGAATTTTAATCCCCCACTTATGACTTTATATGTCACAATTTCATCCATTTACTTATAATTATGACTTTTTATCTCATAATCTTAAATTTTAATCCCCACTTATGTCTTGTTTATGTCACAATTTCATCCCTTTGCTTATAATAATGACTTTTTATCCCATAATCTTGAATTTTAATCCCTCACTTATGACTTTATATGTCACAATTTCATCCATTTACTTATAATTATGACTTTTTTATCCCATAATCTTGAATTTTAATCCCTCACTTATGACTTTATATGTCATCATTTCATCCCTTTTCTTAAAATCATGACTTTTTATCCCATAATCCTGAATTTTTTTAATTCCTCACTTATGACTTTATATGTCACAATTTCATCCATTTACTTATAATTATGACTTTTTATCTCATAATCTTAAATTTTAATCCCCCACTTATGACTTTATATGTCACAATTTCATCCATTTACTTATAATTATGACTTTTTATCTCATAATCTTAAATTTTAATCCCCACTTATGTCTTGTTTATGTCACAATTTCATCCCTTTGCTTATAATAATGACTTTTTATCCCATAATCTTGAATTTTATTCCCTCACTTATGACTTTATATGTCACAATTTCATCCCTTTCCTTATAATTATGACTTTTTTATCCCATAATCTTGAATTTTAATCCCTCACTTATGACTTTATATGTCACAGTTTCATTCTTTTCCTCATAATTATGACCTCTTATCCTACTAGTTTCAGCTCTTCTTTAATATTAAGTTCATATTTAGATTGGACATATGATTGGACACCAGTGTGATTGACAGCTGCTATCATCCAATCAGAGCCTGGTTACTTCTGACCATGACAATGGCAAAAATGACTGGATAATGGGATTTTTTCTTTTTTAATCATAATTTCAACATTTTTACCAAGGGGAAACAAACATGTGAATTTACAGTGTTTACCTTTCAAATTTTCAACCATTAAAAACAGATGGAAGCCGAGTCGGTGTTCGTCTAACGTCTGATCGGAGGAATGAAACCTGCACATGGATCCAACTATGTGGGATTTCTCTTCATTTGCTATTCTCGGGGGAACATTTTGTTCTTGACGATGAAAGCGCGCACACACACACACACAGACTGTCTTCTCTTTGTTATCACTCTGCCAGTGTTTTCCAGAGCTGCACATGGCAGCAGTGAAGGCAGAGCAGAGTTATGGAAATGCCAAGCGGAGAGTATGGAAGGAGGGAGGAGGTGCAGATGGAGGGATTGAGAATGAGGAGGGAGATAATGAAGGCGAGCTCCGTCTCTTTGGCTGAGAGCCATTAGTGAGACTCGGGCAGGAGGGAGGGTTTTTAAAGAAGAGGTGTCTGCGTTTCCCTCCATCACGACTCCCTCCCGCGTTTTTCCACCGGCGTTTTCTTTGTCCCTGTTATTTAACGTTTTCCTGGTTTAAAAAAAATGGAAAAACCTGAATATATGGTGCATTTGTGTCTCATCGTGTCCCGACCTGAGTCTCCATCTCACTGTAAATGTGTAAATATTCTAAATAAATGATTATTTTAGAAATTCTCACTGGATAATTAATGTAAATCATAATTTGTTGGGGACCAATATTATACTTCATGCGGATAAACGTAAAAACGACAGTTGTTGAGTTTTAGTGATGGATTAATTCAATTTAACTGTAGTTAAATTACACAAACTGGAGTGAAAAAAAAAGTAATTTGTTGGGGATTATTTTTAGTGGCAGATTAAGACATAGAAAAATGATTACTGTCATTATCTCACACAAACAGAAGTGTAAATTTGTTGAGGACTGTTATACTAATAATGGTCATTGTGTTTGTGTGGGTTAAAAAGACATTTATTGGGGACTATTTTCAGCTGCGGATTATTTCTATCCTTTATTTTCAGTGGCGGATGAAGACAGTATTTAAAGAATATGGTAACCGTCATTTCATTACACAAACAGGAGTAAAAAAGTGAAGACACTATTTTCAGTCGTGGATTCACACA
Organism: Brachirus orientalis; assembly: GCA_016785285.1. NCBI lineage: Eukaryota > Metazoa > Chordata > Actinopteri > Pleuronectiformes > Soleidae > Brachirus > Brachirus orientalis. The sequence continues at coordinate 1,336,669 of JAFBJR010000054.1, read as the reverse complement.
ATATTACTGTATTTACTTTACACAAATGTTGCTAATAGCAGCCGATCAATACATTATCAATGTCTTTAATTTACACACGCAGAAGTGTAAATTACATTTGACGAGTGCTGTTTTTAGTGGCGGATGAAGACTGTCTAAAGATTATGGTTTACATAACTCATCAAATTTCTATAGTGCTTTTCAGGAGAATATAACAAAAGAAAAGAGAAGGAAATTACACAAACAGGAAAACTGCATTTTTTTTCCTTGGGGACTATTTTCAGCTGCGGATTAATACAATATGACTGTAGTTGGGTCACAAAAACAGAAGTATAAACAATATTTGTTTAGGACTCTCTTCAGCTGCGGATGAATATATTGATCATGGTCACTGTAGTTAGGCTGCAGTTGTACAGTATAAATTATAGTTTTATTCCCAGTGTTTCCTCTAAAGTCCAGTTGATTTTATGTCATATCTGTCAAAATCAGAGTTTTAACAGTTTGTGACGTTATTTACAGAAACAACAGTTTCCACTTCATTTTATTATTTTATTATTTCAGCAGCAGCAGCTGTTGTTGTTGAGCAGCAGTGGAGGCAGTGGGAGGTTTGTCATCAGAACCAGAACCAGACAGACAGACAGACAGACAGACAGACAGACAGACAGAGAGAGAGAGAGAGACAGAGAGAGAGAGAGAGAGAGAGAGAGAGAGAGAGAGAGACAGACAGAGGGGGAAGACAGAGACACAGATCCAGATTGTGATGCTCCAGAGACACAGACAGACAGAGAGTGAGACAGACAGAGACAAAGACAGACAGGGACACAGATCCAGACTGTGACACTCCAGAGACACAGACAGACAGAGAGAGAGACAGAGACACAGAGAAAGTCAGAGAGGGAGACAGACAGAGAGTGAGACAGACAGAGACAAAGACAGACAGGGACACAGATCCAGACTGTGACACTCCAGAGACACAGACAGACAGAGAGACAGAGACACAGAGAGACAGACAGAGAGAGAGAGAGAGAGACGAGCAAACATTTTTCAGAAAGTTTACAGTGATTGACTTTAATGATCATAACTGAGGCTCAAACTAAGACAAAGTCAATAACAATTATTTATTTATGAACCAGATGCAGAATATTATCAGCACAATATCGGCATCAAAATGTGTCAACAAATATCAGCAGACACGCTATAGCGCCATCTACAGCTGTTATTGCTTGGCAAATTGAATAATTTCACTACAGTTGTGACTTTTTAAATCTCATAATTCATTTGTTTTTGCTTATAATTTCAAGATTTGATCGCATAATTTCAACTTTCTGTTTCATGATTTCACCCTTATACCATCCTTATAATTATGACTTCTTATCCCATAATCTTGAATTTTAATCCCCCACTGATGACTCTTTGTGTCACAATTTCAACTTTTTTCCCCCATATTTGTGACTTTGTATCTCAAAATTTTCTCCTTTTTTGACTCATAATTTCAGGTATTATTATAAAAAGTATAGCACTTTTCTTAGAAAATGTTACAAAGTGCAGAACACTTATCTCATTATTTAATTCTTTCTAATAATTATGACTTTCTATCTCATACTTTCTTATTTTTCCTGGACTGGAACTTTTGTCTGAAACTTTTAGTCTCCTTCTCTTTATTCTCAGCCTTTTTCTGTGCTTATTTTGTCATTTTATGGGAAATAAATCCTGAACTATCTGACAGTTCTTCTGACAAGTTAACCACACTGTTTGTTTCATTTCAGCCAAGCGCTACTGTAAGACGTCGAGCCCGGCCAGCAGCACCACCAGCAGCTACGCTCCGAGCAGCAGCAGCAGCCTGAGCTGTGGAGGAGGTGGAGGAGGCGGCGGCGGCGGAGGAGGAGGCGGCGGCGGCGGCGGCGGCGGCGGCAGCAGCGCCAGCAGCACCTGCAGTAAGAGCAGCTTCGACTACACCCACGACATGGAGGCGGCGCACATGGCGGCCACGGCCATCCTCAACCTGTCGACGAGGTGCCGGGAGATGCCGCACGCTCTGGGAGTGAAACAGCAGGATCTGCTGACACAGGTGAGAGGAGGCGGAGCTATGAGATATCGAAAATGTTTTCCCTTAATTAAAGTGATGGGTCAGGTTTTTTAGGCAAAAAAAAAACAAACAAAACAAAACACATTTTAGCTACTGAAAAGCCTCATCAGAAAAGAGAAACTGAAGTTTGTAAACCACTCACTCTCCCACACCAAAGTCCATAGAGAAAATCAGTGATTTTACATCACAGCACACAGGAGTTGTTGATCCACTACTGCCTCCATCAGTAAGTTTAAATGTCTTGTTTTTTTGACTTCTGTATTTGAAATCCTTTGTTCAGATTGACCTCAGTGACACAAAGTGACCACACGAGGCAGCAGTAGACCAGCAGCTCCTGTGTCCCTGTGAGCTAAAATCACTGGTTTTCTCTGTGGACTTTGGTGTGGGAGAGTGAGTGGTTTACGAACTAAGAAAATCTACATCAGCTTAATTCAGCTTCAATCTATAATAACTTCAGAATATGTTCACGTCTGCATCTTAGACTTTTCCAACAACAAATAACAAATCACTCTCCCACACCAAAGTCCGTAGAGAAAATTAAGGATTTTGTATCACAGCACACAGGAGTTGTTGATCCACTGCTGCCTACATCGGTAAGTTCAAATGTATTAACGTGTGTTTTCGGCATGTGAAATCCTTCATTCAGATTCACTTCAGTGACAGAAAATGACCACACGAGGCAGCAGTAGACCAGCAGCTCCTGTGTCCCTGTGAGCTAAAATCACTGATTTCTCTATGGAGTTTGGTGTGGGAGAGTGCACAATTTTGATAAACGTTTGATGAATAATATTGATAAATACCTAATAAAATCTATATCATCTAAAGTCTACAATATCTCACTGTTAGACAGACTTTTCCAACAGGAAAGTGAAGTTTGTAAACCACTCACTCTCCCACACCAAAGTCCATAGAGAAAATCAGTGATTTTAGCTCACAGGGACACAGGAGCTGCTGGTCTACTGCTGCCTCGTGTGGTCACTTTGTGTCACTGAGGTAAATCTGAACAAAGGATTTCACGCACTGAATTCATAAAATTTTACATTTGAACTTACCGATGGAGGCAGCAGTGGATCAACAACTCCTGTGTGCTGTGATGTAAAATCACTGATTTTCTCTATGGACTTTGGTGAGTGAGAGTGAGTGGTTTTATAAATTCCAGTTTCCTGTTGGAAACATCTCACATTTGAAACTGATTTAACTTGTTTGTCAAGTTCAGAAGTGGATAGTGAAAGAAGTGGACCTCCACAAAGAGAGTTGAACAAATTTTTGAAATGATCTTATTTTTAATCAGTGACTTTGTGAATCTAACTTTTTTAACACTAACATGTTATTATTTGTTAGTGAACTGTGAGCAGGTTACGCATATTAAAAATCACTCGTGCTCGTCGTGTGTCTGTCAGAGTCCCGTGGGCGACCTGGACGACAGTGGTGCAGTGGACGTGGCGGGTCAGCCCGGCGGTCCAGAGGGCAGCGGGACGGTGCTGACCCCGCTGCAGCCCATGTCCCCGCAGCGCCAGGCTCTGCTGAGCAGCCGCTGCTACCAGCTGAGCGAGGCCGACTGCTGGGATCTGCCCGTCGACTACCCCAAGATCAAGCGTCTGGGAGACGAGCAGGAGCACAAGGAGGTAAGAGGAAGGTCTGAGCGAGCGGCACAGACACGGTGACATGGAGCACCAGCCGAGGCAACCAAACAACAGCAACAAACAACAGATGACATTCACCTATTTATGTTTATTTATTCATATCTGACGTGTGTGAATAAATGACACTTAATTCTTACTTCAAAGTCACCACAGTTGCTAGACATCTTTATTATTTACAGCTGTTTACAGTTAAATAAAATCCTTGTTTTACTTTTTATGTCAACTTTTTTTGCTTAAAGTTATCTTTAAATCATTATCTTGATTTTTACTCTTTGTTAATAACAATGACTGATTTTACTTTTCCCTCGTAATTTTTTATTTTACTCATGATTTATTTTTTTCCCTCATAATAATTTTGTTTAATTTGCTTTTAATGATTTAAACATTCTGCCTAATCATGATTGTTAGACATATAGTTGTGATTTTCTGTCTCAAGATTTTGCATTTTTAAACTTTTGACTTTTAACCTCTCAATTTGGACTTCTACACGATTTTTAATTTTTAGCTAATAATTGTGAATTTCACTATCATGATTTCATATTTATGACTTTCTGCCTCATAATTCAGAATTTCTGTCATTCTTTTTCCTCCTTTTTATGAGTTTTAATCTCATAATTTGGACTTTCTCTCTCATCATTTCCAATGTTTTTCCTCATATGACATTTAATTCTATCATTGTAAATATTTAATCTCATAATTGTGACTTTCTATCACATTATTTAGTTTTTTCCCCCTCATAATTATGACTCTTTATTCTTTAATTCTTCTTTTATATGTCATATTATTCCTTACTTTCTCGTCATGTTTCTTCATATTTATAACTTTTTATCTCTTATTTAAATTATTATTTTAATAATTAATTATATCACTTTTATCAGAAAACATTTCCACTTTTTTTAAAGATAAATAATTAAACTGTAGAAATTGTTTTTTTGTTTTTTTTTAATTTTTAAAACTACATTACATAATGAATTTTAAATTTTCCCACTTTTTTCAGTTCAGATCTTCATTTAACTTTTTTTTTTTTTTAATGTAAAGATTTAAGAGTTGATTAACATTTAAAACATGAATCAGGTCGTTCATGTCTGAGTAATCATGTAGAGTGAGAGTGATAAACTATATATATAAATCATCACAGTGTTTATATACTGTGTGTATGAGATTATGTAGATTAAGTGTAGATTAGATGGATTTAAAAGATGCTGGATTTGCTGCTGCTGCTGCTGCTGCTGCTGCTGCTGCTGCTGTGAGGGCGTCCCACGCGTCATTTTTGCATCATTTTCCATGAAGAAGAGTGAGTGTGGTGAGTTTGTAAATGTCTGTGAGTGTGTGTTTACATCTTCACTGAGCAGCGGCAGCATCATCATCATCGGCAGCAGCAGCAGCAGCAGCAGCATCATCATCGGCAGCAGCAGCAGCAGCATCATCGGCAGCAGCAGCAGCAGCAGCAGCAGTGTCAGAGCGATGGTGTCTGCCAAAAAGTCTGCTGTTTGATTTCTGTTGTTTCTGTTGTTGTTGTTTTTCTCTCTCGCCCTGGAAAACCTCCCAAAACCTCACAAACTCTTGTTCAACAGCAGAAAATTATAAGTCAAAAAAACTACAAAACTCAGTAGGTGGTGAAGGAGTTTTGTACTGAATACACAAATGTCAAGAGTGAGTGTTCGTGAACATGCAGGGCTGTTTCTAGAGATTTTAGGGGCCAGAGGCAAAAGGAACCTTCGGGTTAATTATTAATTATAAATCATTATAATTAGATCCAGATATTTGTGTTGGTGTTTCCATATTATGTTCCCTGTATTAAACAGATTCTTCTTTAAATGTTACTTCCTAATAAAGCCCTGAAAATTTCCTGAAAAAGAAACAATGTAATTTTGAAACTAATCGTAGTCTAAATATCTGGGACAATTCATTTTCTTAAATTATTTCTCTCTATCTTTAAAGCAGAGGAAATGCATTAAAATCAGTCATTTCATTTCCAATTTAAAAAAAAAAAAATAGTATTATTCATAATAGTCAAAACAATAATAAACTTAATTTATATAGCATTTTTCTTAACAAATGTAATAAAGTGCTAAACAGTCCAATCAAGCCTAATCAAATATTACAGGTTAGTAAAAAGAAGGAAAAATTAAGAATGTATTAAAATTGTAGATTTGTATTACTGTTGTACAGTTTTTTTAATCGTTGATACATACATGTATATGTTATATACTGTATATTTTTGCAGGATTTCTGACATTTTGTAAGAATTATGTCAAAACAATCCTTGTAATAATCTCTAATTAACCATTAATAACCCTCAATAAGAAATTTCAAGATGCTCACAAACATAAATAAGTGTTCATTATTCGTGTTAAAAACAACAATAACACCATTATAATTGGTTAAAAGAGACTTATAGGCTTTTACTATAATCTTATTGACATCAACGGGAACAAATTTATTAATAATTTTAAGACTTTACAGTAATAAAGTGGTTAATTAGGCTCTTATTTAACATTTAACACAAAGTTTTGTTTACCTTACAGTGTTGATGAATAAATTGCTACTGCACACTGTAAAAAAATGTCAGCGTGGGGCTTGTAGTGACACGTTGTAGTCGGTCTATTTCTCATCCCTGCACCAGAGCGACGAGCTGGACCCGTTCCAGGAGCTGCTGGACGAGCAGCGCTACCCGACCGAGGTGACCATGCCCAGCCCCAAACACCACAAGTACCCGCCGTGTAAGGAGAGCAAGAAGGAGCTCATCACGTAAGACTGACCACGAGAGAGGAGTCCGGCCGCTTTTTATTTTTACAGTCAACTGTGAAATCTGGAAAACCAGGGAAAACTGATTCTACATCTTAAGAATATGTTTGTTACTTTAGCTCACCGTTAGACAGACTTTTCCCAAAGGAAAAATGAAGATTTTTATAAAAAGCTCACTGTCCTGCACCAAACTCCATAGAGAAAATCTATTATTTTAACATCACAGCACACAGGAGTTATTGATCCACTGCTGCCTCCATCAGTAAGTTAAAATGTGTTAATGAGTGATTTCGGCATGTGAAATCCTTTGTTCAGATTCACCTCACTGACACATTCTTTATGGAATTTGGTGTGAGAGAGTAAGTGGTTTACAAACTAAGCTTAAGTCGGCTTCAGTCTATAATAACTTCAGAATATGTTTGTGTCTTTATCTCAGACTTTTCCAACAAGAAAGTTAAGTTGTTTTTTTTTAATGAATCACTTTCCTGCACCAAATTCCATAGAGAAAAATAAAAATTTTACATCACAGCACACAGGAGTTGTTGATCCACTGCTGCCTCCATCGGTAAGTTCAAATGTATTGACGTGTGTTTTCGGCATGTGAAATCCTTCATTCAGATTCACCTCAGTGACACAAAGTGACCACACGAGGCAGCAGTAGACCAGCAGCTCCTGTGTCCCTGTGAGCTAAAATCACTGATTTTCTCTATGGACTTTGGTGTGGGGGAGTGAGTGGTTTATTAACTTCACTTTTCTGTTTGAAACTAAATATTATTATTATTAGTAGTAGTATTTTCTAAACACAGAACTAAAATTTCTTTGTTATTTTGACTGGAAACAGAAGTTTGTGAACCACTCACTCTCCCACACCAAAGTCCATAGAGAAAATCAGTGATTTTACATCACAGCACACAGGAGTTGTTGATCCACTGCTGCCTCCATCGGTAAGTTCAAATGTATTGACGTGTGTTTTCGGCATGTGAAATCCTTCATTCAGATTCACCTCAGTGACACAAAGCAGCAGTAGACCTGCAGCTCCTGTGTCCCTGTGAGCTAAAATCACTGATTTTCTCTATGGACTTTGGTGTGGGAGAGTGAGTGGTTTACAAACTTTCAAGTTTCTAACAGTGAGATAAAGCTGTGAACATATTCTGAAGATATTCATAGACTTAAACTGAGTCTTGTTTTTCATTGTGTCTCCGCTGTCAGCCATCTTTTCACTGACAACACAACCACACTTAATGTGTGTGTGTGTGTGTGTGTGTGTGTTTCCTGCAGGTTGTCGAGTTGTCAACTCGCAGACAAGAACATCCGCGGGATGATGACGACAAACTCGCAAGAGCTGAAGTGAGTTTCACAAACGTCACACACACACAAAAGCCGTTTGTCGTCGTCGTCGTAGTCGTCGTCGTGTCACTGTCACGTGTTTGACGTTACGTGTCTGTGTCTCAGGTGTCCGACCCCGGGCTGCGACGGATCCGGGCACATCACTGGAAACTACGCCTCCCACAGGAGGTACAGCAAACCGCACCTCGAAACAAGCACAACACTCACAGCAAAGTCAACCGCCTGTGTCTTTATTTTGAAATCCGTCCCTCTGTCCCGCAGTCTGTCAGGTTGTCCACGCGCCAAGAAGAGCGGCATCAAAATCATCCACAGCAAAGAGGACAAGGACGACCAGGAGCCAATCAAGTAAGGTTTCTGTGAGAGGGGGCGGAGTTTATTTACTCCTTCAAATTTATTTACAGGTGGGAGAAAAAAAAAATTACATTTTCCTCAGCATTGTTTTTAATAACAAAAATCATAAATGTGAATTAAGTTGATTAAAAACAGATTTTAACTCAATATTATTGCTTTTAATGTATACATTCACTCATTTATATACTATTAATTTATTTAAGTGAAATTAAATTCAGGACAATTTATCACATAATTTCATTTCTGATTCAGCTCGATCATTTTTATGCCTTAGCACCTGGCGACACCTAGTGGCAGGACGTCGTACAAACTGAAGGTGATATCTCAAAAAACACTTTGAGGGATTTTTTTTTCAAATTTTGACCTTAGAAACATTAGTTTCTAAGGTCAGTGTTTTTTTTAGATTATAAATGTATGAATTTTAAAACTGAAATGTTTCAACTTGGGCACAAACCTTCTCTTGGACTCAGGTGAACTTTGTAGATTTAAGAGGCCAAAGGTCAAATGTCAAGGTCATGGTGGGACTAGAAATCAGTGATCTTCACATGTGAGGAACTGAAAACTATAAACTATAAGAAAGGTTTCATGTTTGAGAAACATGAATGTGTGTGTAGCTGGTCTTCCTTATGTTGTGGGGACCTAAATCTGTCACATTATGGGGACTTGTCTTCCTTATGGGGACAAAAATCAAGTCCCCATAACGTAAATGACTCCATTTTAAGGTGAAGACATGTTATAAAGTTATTTTTGGGGGACATTTTGTCTGGTCCTCACTTCTTTAAAGGGCTTTTTCAGGTTTAAGGTTTTAGGATTAGAATTGAGAGTAGATTAGGTTTAGGCATTTAGTTGTGATGGTTAAGGTTAGAGTGAGGGGCTAAGGAATGTATTGTGTCTATGTGTCCTCAGTAAGATAGAAAAAATGTGTGTGTGTATGTGTGTAGCTGGTCTTCCTTATGTTGTGGGGACCTAAATGTGTCTCCACACTCACATTATGGGGACTTGTCTTCCTTATGGGGACAAAAATCAAGTCCCCATAACGTAAATGACTCCATTTCATGGTGAAGACATGTTTTAAAGTTAGACTGAGGTTAGGCTTAGGTTAAGGTTAGAGGTCAGGGTTAGGGTTAGGACACTAGTAATTATGGTTAAGGTTAGAGTAAGTATGCAGGAAATGAATGGAAGTCAATGTGATGTCCTCTGTAGTCATGGAAACCAGCGCATGTGTTTGCTGACCTTTCTAACTTATTTCAGAGGGAACTTGTGGTCAGTCCGTCAACTCCCAGCAGACCACGACCTGCAAAGGTTAGGACGAAGTGAGCGTTTGACATTTTCCCTTAAAGCAGGTTCATAATGTTAAACCAATACGACCTTGAGAATAATTTAAAGTTCACGCTGGCGTCCGTCTGCAGCAGCTGCTGCCGTGGCCGCCGCCGTTAACGACCCAATTATAATTAACCTGAGACCCGAGCGGCTCGTCGACGCTCGGGTCTCAGGCTAATCAGCAATGTCAAATGTCACTGCAGAGGGCGCTAAAGAGGAGGAGGAGGAGGCTCAGACTTTATTCCTCATCAGCCATTTACAAACTGTGTTATTAATGAGTTTATCATGTAAATAGATGTTTTTCCTCTATAGTTTTGACCCAAGACATTTGTTTTGTTTTGAGTCAATAAAAATATTTAAGGAACTAAATCAAGGCAAAGCAGTTTTCAATGCAAAGACAAATACAGTTGTATACAAGGCATAACAAATTTATGCCTTGTATACTTTATTGTTTAGCACAACAGAAAATAGTGGTAATAACAAAACGTAAACAAGTAAACAAAAACAGACAGAACAAAAACATTTAATATTTGAAAAGGATTAGGAAGAAATTACAGAATTTTCGAGTCCTATCCCTTATTTCCCCTTAAAATATGCAAGTAAAGTGTGCAAATAAATAATAAAGAGAGATAAAATATAGAATTAGATTCAAGTCATAAAAATTTAATACAAACAGATCAAATGAATGCATGTAAAAATATGCAAATATATATTAATAAAATGTTTGAAAGAACCTTAAAAGCCAAATTATCTCAGATATATGAACTTCTTTGCACTGACTCGACCAATCACAGCTCAGTCTCCTCTGTTTTTTGTTTTTTTTTTATTAAAATCAATTAATAGTTAATCAAAACCAAACTGATGACAAACACAAACACCAGTGTCATAAGAAAAATCTAAAATGAAGTTATTTTACACAATTTGGCTTCAAAAATTGTCAGTTACAGCCTTTGTTTTATATTTATTTAAATTTTTTTGAATTATAATGCTAACATTAAGTCAGCCACCAGGGGGCAATCCAGGCGTTTTGGGTCCTATCCAGTCGTGTCGGCCATCTTTACTCACCGAAATAATCCTGTCGTTCTCCAATTTGTTCTTCATGTCCAAACAATTTCATGGATTTTAAATGAAATTATGTTAAATTATGTCCTTAGTCGTTATTTTTCTAAAATAATTACATGTTTTTAAGGTAATCTTTCATTGTATTAGTCGATTTTATGAGATAAAATCCACGTCCACACAGGTAATGACTGACAAAACACGTGATCCGTCATCATTTAAAGGCACAGCGTGTGATATTTAGGAGGATTTTATCAGTATGTATGATCGCTTCAAAATAAAAATGTACTTTTTATACGTACTTAAATTAAGTTTTCTTGTGTTTCTACAGCAACTCAAACACGTAAACCAGCCAGAATGTGCGTTTTGAATTTCAAAGTAAAAGCTTGCTACACAAACAAAGAATAACGACGCCCTTTCTGGCATGTGAAGGCCACCGTAGTTACCTGACACTCTCCGGAAAGGGAAGGGTGAACAGAGGGGTTTTCAGTTTGTTACGATCTCCAGTCCCAACGTTAGATATCACGAATTCTTACACACTGGACCTTTAAAGTGCCATTTTCAATCAGGTGGTTAGTAACAGAGTGACGCCTCTGTGTTTGTCCATCGTCTCAGGTGTCCAGTCCCGGGCTGTGACGGACAGGGTCACGTGACGGGGAAGTACGCCTCCCACCGCAGCGCGTCAGGCTGCCCCCTGGCTGCCAAGAGGCAGAAGGACAGCTACGTGAACGGCTCGCAGTTTGTCTGGAAATCTGGCAAGACGGACGGCATGACGTGTCCGACCCCAGGCTGCGACGGGTCGGGACATGTCAGCGGGAGCTTCCTGACGCATCGGAGGTGTGGCGGCCATTTTGTTACCAGGTTATTTAAGTCTTTCCTGCAGCAGCTGGATGTGTTTGTCAGTGTGTGTGTGTTTGATTTTTACTCCAGTCTGTCCGGTTGTCCTCGAGCCACCTCGGCCATGAAGAAGGCGCGGATGAGCGGCGTGGAGATGCTTACAATCAAACAAAGAGCAAGTAAAGGTCAGAACCACAAAGGCTGAAGAAATCCAATTACTGAACCTGAACCGGACGACCAAAACACATTGTATTATATTTAATCCCTCCACCAAGTCCTCACTCCACGCACCCCCTCACTCCCACCAAGTGTGGTTTTATGAGATACTGTACATACTAAACTCAGTCAAACATGGCAGTTATACCAGGAAAAACTAGATTTTAGCTCCTTAAAAAAGGCTAAGGATATGTTCACATCTTTATCTCACTGTTAAACAGATTTTTTCAATAGGAAACTCAAGTTTGTAAACTATTCTTTCCCACACCAGAGTCCATAGAGAAAATCATTCATTTTAGCTCACAGAGACACAGGAGCTGCTGGTCTACTGCTGCCTCGTGTGGTCACTTTGTGTCACTGATTTAAATCTGAACAAAGGATTTCAAACACTGAAGTGACAAAATAAGAAATTTGAACTTACTGATGGAGGCAGCAGTGGATCAACAACTCCTGTGTGCTGTGATGTAAAAATTGCTGATTTTCTCTATGTACTTTGGTGTGGGAGAGTGAGTGGTTTACAACCTTCAGTTTTCTGTTGGAAAAGTCTAACAGTGAGACAAAGATGTGAGCATGTTCTTAAGATATTGTAGATTTAAACTAAGTACAGTTAACTGCATGTCAAGAGTGCAAATAATATGCAACCAGACCAACTCTTACTTTAAGACTCTAAGACAAAGATTTAGAATTTGTAAACTGAGCTGATACTAAAATTTACCATGACCTCCTCATCATTTATACTTTTTTTTTTTTACCTAATTTGTAATTAAGCTGAGGTGAAGTGGAAATAAAGCAAAGTATTTTCACTGTGGATTTGGCTTGAAAATAATAAAATACTGTGTTTTTTTTTGTTTCCAGGCATCGAAAACGATGAAGAAATCAAACAGCTGGATGAGGAAATCAAAGATTTGAATGAGTCCAACAATCAAGTGGAGTCGGACATGATAAAACTGAGGACACAAGTAAGACCTTAAATCTTATTATATGTATTTATCACAATACCATAGAGCTCTGGACGTCACATGACAGCGCGGTTTACTACGCACTTTAATTCCAAAGTGATCCAACATTACATAGTGGAACTTGACAGACTGAATATATCTAACCCTTACACTGCCCCCTGGAGCCAGAGTGGACATTATTCTAGAATTTTCCAGACTTTTCCATAATCCTACTACGGATAAAGCCTAAAAAACCCAATAAAAGCATGAAGTGATTTGCTAAATATTCTCCCGTTAACTTGTCCCTGACTGTTTTATCATCTGCAGGTTCAACAGCTCGCCACCGTCTTTACTTTTGTGGAAACAGCCTTTGACATATGACTCACCATGTCTGTCTGTGGGTTTGATAATGAAAATGCTGTTGTTCTGGTTCTGAGTGTTGCATGATGGGATTGTGTGACCCCAAACTTTCTATATGGAGACCCATTTTTTAAAGATGACAAACTATCGTGACACAAATTGACAAGTCAAAAACATGTGATATCATCTAGAGTTGGTAAACGAATAGTTTCCATGATATGTTTGGTAGATTCATTAAAATCTTATTTCATGCATTTTATTAAAAACACATAAACATAAATATTAAATGAAAGGTTGATAAATTTCTGCAAATTTGTTTAGTGACCCCAAAAATTCTCCCGCGACCCATCTGTGGGTCCCAGAACCACTCTTTGGAAACCACAGCTCTATAGTAGATTTAAAAATAAATTTGAATTTTTCAGCAGTGAATTTTTCCCCCACGTTTATTTTATACGTTTTCATTAATTTCCGACAGATCACCACCATGGAGACAAACCTGAAGTCCATCGAGGAGGAGAACAAGGTGATCGAGCAGCAGAACGACTCGCTGCTGCACGAGCTAGCTAACCTCAGCCAATCGCTCATCAACAGCTTAGCTAACATCCAGCTGCCACACATGGTAAGAGAGGGAGCGACAAAAAAAGAAACTGCCAGATTAGAGCTGATGACGGGATTAGGAAGGGAAGGTTTTTGCGGCGTTATGTCAGCAGTGTCGTCTTTGACCTGGCTTTTGGCTAACTTCCTGTCTGTTGCTAATGTTAGCTTTAACGTATCGATAAACGGTTGCTGTTTTTCGTCTTCTGACAGATTACCAATGAAAGTAAACTTTTACAACTAATAACAGAAAAAAAGATAGAGGACATTTGTCGCTAATGCTTGTCTGTTTCCTGTTTGTCGTGATAAACTTCCTGCTTTGTTTTAAATCCTTGGTTCTCAAACGGTGACACACGTACCACCAGTGGTATGTGAGCTTCCTCTGTTGGTACTCGAAGGGAAAAATCTGAAATATTGCTAAACTGTATAAACCAGGGTATGTGATCAGAGTGGAGCTGAGGAATTTCAACAAAAATAATAATAAAAATGAAATAATAATAATTAGAGTCAATTTATCTCTCACTCCACCTTAATCTAATCTCACTATACCAGTTTCTGAAGTACAGTACTGTGCATAAGTCTTAGGCCACCATAAGAGTTGTTGTTTTCATGTCACTTTTGTGATCGTTGGCGTTCAGATTGAAAAGACGTGACTAAAAGTTTTGTTGTTTGTTGTTATTTTCAAACTGCATATGTGTTTCTCCATATTTTCAGGATGTGTTCCAATAAAGTGGTTGAGAAATAATTGTACAGTATGGTCATTATAGCATTGCTAAAACAACAAATCTGATGGTGGCCTAAGACTTATGCACAGTACTGTATATGTGAGAGGGCAGATTATCTTTTTTTGGGAATAAATCTGCCTCCTGTGAAAAGTCTGTAGTTTTTACTCCAGTGTATTTTAACATTGGTAATATCAATATTTTCTCTAAAAAGTTTGAGAACCACTGTTTTAAACGCTGAGATGTTTTTGAACTGATTAGAAAATCCAGATGTTGTTTCACAGTCAGGTGTGACAGTTTTCTGTAGTGACGCTCAGATTTTTTCTTCATCCGCTTCTTTCCGTTTGCCACCTTCTGTTTTTTCCCAGCAGTCCATGCTGTGCTTCTTCTTCTTCTTCTTCTTCTTCGTCTTCTTCTTGTGCTTTTCCCATAAAGAAAAACAGCCTGTTTCAGTTGCAGTGACGTGCTCGTGGCTGTTTTGACGACATGTTATCTCAGTGTAGAAAGAAGAAGACTGGGGCTAAATTCTTATAAAGCAGAGAAAAATGTAAATCGTTCAAAACTTTTTCCTCCTGAAATGAGTTTGAAATCCTGTGCGTCTTCACTTGTTTTTATTTTTTGATTTTTAAATAAATATAAGTCTAATTTATTTGCAGATAATCAATTTTTTCCTGAAATGGAAATGACTGCATCTCGTAGAAAAGCGAAAACTATCTTTCTTAACTTTCCTGTTTGAGAAAACATTAAAAACTGAAAGCAAATGTATAGTTTGGGATTTTTATTGTATGGTTGTATGAGATACTGTACATAGTCACTGTGCTGAGTGAGTAGCCGTGGGAGTAAACTCTGTCAAACACGGGACCAACAGAAAAAGTAGATTGTTCATGTCATTATCTCACTATTAGACAGACTTTTCCAACAGGAAACTGAG
Source organism: Brachirus orientalis (assembly GCA_016785285.1). Taxonomy (NCBI): domain Eukaryota; kingdom Metazoa; phylum Chordata; class Actinopteri; order Pleuronectiformes; family Soleidae; genus Brachirus; species Brachirus orientalis. The sequence goes on along the minus strand of JAFBJR010000054.1, from coordinate 1,321,538 downwards.
GTTTGTGAACCACTCACTCTCCCACACCAAAGTCCATAGAGAAAATCAGTGATTTTAGCTCACAGGGACACAGGAGCTGCTGGTCTACTGCTGCCTCGTGTGGTCACTTTGTGTCACTGAGGTAAATCCTCATGCAGAATTTCTTTTGCCGAAGTTGCAAAATAACACATAGGAATGTACTGTTGGAGGCAGCAGTGGATCCACAACTCCTGTGTGGTGCGATTTAAAAATCACTGATTTTCTCTATGGACTTTTGTGTGGGAGAGTGAGTGGTTTACAAACTTCAGTTTCCTTTTGGAAAAAGTCTGTCTAACAGTGAGATAAAGACGTGAACATGTTCTTAAGATATTGCATAACACACTGACTATGTACAAATGCAACCACGCCACACTTAAGAAATTATGAACTCTCTTTATTTTTGTTTTGATACACTTTCTTTTCCACATCTGTAATTCTTTCACGCTTTGTTCATTTCCATGTTGTTAACAGAAAATTTGACTTTATGTTTCCTCTTAGATCAGCTCTGCATTAAAATTCAGCCACACGAGGGCGCTGTGTTTTAGCGTATGAAGCCTTGTAGCCACCGTGTGTTTAGCGGGCTAATACACTTCTCTGTACACCCTCTCCTGTAGAGACTGCTGGCACAGAAAGAGGCCCCAGTAAAGCATAACTGCTGTTTACAGATGCCTCCCAGAGTAAGAGATCAATTTATCCTTTATCCAATTATCCTTCTCTTCTGCACTGTCACCCCCCTCTACCCTCCTATGATTCCTCTGACAGTAACTAAAGTATCTGTGCACCCTCCCAGACCAATAACATCAGATTTAAGAAGAGGATTTTTTGAAAAAGACACAGTTTAAATTTTACAAAATTTAATAAAGTTATAGTTAAATTCAGGTCCCTGAACCTGGAGAAGGAGCTGCTCTGGAATCAGAAAAAAGAAAATCAGATTTGTTTATTTAAAATTGCACCTGAACTACTTCGGAACAAGAGACTAAAATTTCTTCGGCTGGAAAATATTGATTGTAATATACAGTATTTAAAAGACAAAACATTAGCACAATGTCAAAACAAAGCAACTAAAAAAGTATTTGAGCTGTTAGTTTTAATCCATTAAACTCAATGTTGAGATTAGCAACAGAAAATAAGTAAAATAATTATCAGATTCTGAACAACACTGGGCCTAGAATCAATCCTTGAGGAGCGCCCCATGAAAGCTAATGAGGGTTCGTTAGACAAAATCTGGCAACTGAAAGCTGGAGGTGCCACGTGTCCACAAACTTGGGAATATTATGTCCTTCTTGCTAAGTATGATGTAACTTACCGCACAACAACAGTGGGCCTGTCATCGAGCCTTGAGGAACACCAAATTACTGTGTTGCAGTCAGTAACTACAGGATTTCTTACAACCAGTGTTAACATTCATCACATTCTCATTTTCTACGTATTCTGCACATTGATGCTAATGCGTGGTTGTGGAAAACAAATTTCCGGGTGTTTGATTGACAAAATCATATCTCTTAACTGAAAGCTGGAGGTGCCACGAGTCCATCAGCACCACAGAACTACGCCTGGGCGCACTCCTTGAGTTGTGGTTATGTTTATTAAATGCATGAAAAGGAAGAAACATTGTAAATAACAATGGGCCTAAAATCGAGCCTTGCGGGATGCCACATGTAAAACTTGCTGCATTAAACCTACTTTTCCAAAGACTGCCATTCGTTTACTTCAGCCACTGAGGTTTAACTTTTTCTGAAGCCAAATCTGCTCCATCTCTGTAAAGTATTCGTACCGACCTGCATTTGAACGACCAGTTGTGTCTTCACATTAACCTGCCATTAGTCCTCATCATCTTGATTTTGACTCCATACGTTAAACATTAACCGTCCATTCACTCATCAGCTGACCATCCCTCTCCTGGTTTTTGCATGGTTTGGAGTTGAACTGCGTCGATGTCCACAGGCTAAAGCTCAGATATTGAGTTTGATATATAAAGGTCCTGCTCTCCTGATGATGTTCCCTTCCTCCCCCTGCTGCCCGCCTGTTTCCCAAACTTCTTCCCACCAATGTTTCACAGACGATACGTCCACATTTGCTCATCCTCATGGCTTTTTCTTCCCCTTCCTCACAGGAGCCAATGAATGAACAGAACTTTGACACGTATGTGAGTACACTGACAGACATGTACACCCACCAGGACCAGTACCAGAGCCCGGAGAACAAGGCGCTGCTGGAGAACATTAAACAGGCTGTTCAGGGCATCCAGGTTTAGCCCCGACTGACACCAAACACACGAAAATCACAAATGCAAAGCAAAAACAACAAAAAAATTTAAAAAACAAAATAGGGGAATGGGTTGTTTTTTGCTGCTGTAACTTTTCCCCACTTCTTTTATTTCCTCTGCTGTTATGCTTTCAACTCCATGGGTATCTCTCCGTTTTCTTTTTAAAGATGATTTTGATTGTTGTTGCCTTGCTTTAAAAGTTTTAAAAAAAAAACATCCGCGTTTTGTACATTTTCATATGACCTACTATAATGTGATGTACTGTTTATAGCTGCTAATGTATGCACATTTTCGTGTATATGTATTTATTTATCGTAAGCTTGAATCACGTCTTTATTTTCATGCGATTTACATATGTTGAAAATCTGGGCATCACGGGTTTAATGTGGAGCAGAGCCGCGACGGGGAACAATCACTTTTCTGATAAAAATAAAAAAGGCTTTTTCTCATGAGCTGTAAAACTAGCGGCGGTTTGTTTATCGGATGTAAACTCGTTGATTTTTTTTTTTTTTTTTTCTAAGTGGACCGTAACACGGACACGGACATTACTGTAAATCTTTAGCTAAAAAAAAATAAATAAATGAGACGAAGAGACGCTGTAAGCGAGATGATTTCAAACATCACGACACGGAAACGTACTGGTGCAAATCCCATCATCCTTTTCCCGGAGTTCTTTGTTCTCTTTCCTCTTCTTTTGGCACTTTTCTTTGTTTATGCAAAACAGGGGGGGGGGGAGAAAAACAACCAATAATGGCTACGGAAAAATGTAGGAGACAATCTGCCATCTTGAATTTATTTCAGTCATCGATCCATGACTAGCTAATAGGACAACGACTCAGCAATATTGGTACGATAATATAAAATCGTTTGTTTAGATATGGGATGCAATCTATATGAAAAAAAAATGTTTGGGTATATGCAATTTCTTATAAATGAAACTAGCAAAGAGCTGATAGATGTTTTTACGAACTATAAATGTATTGCGTTTTTTGTATAAACCTTTTACTACAATCACGTCGTGGGAATCTGACGCGGGTGAACGGACTTTGGTTCTGTCATGTTCGACTTTGCACAGGGACACCTTTGTTTCCATGTTTTGATGTTTTTATTGTCGAGAAAAGGACGAAGAGGAAAAAAAAAAAGGGTTTGTAGATACAATTTTTTTCTTGTTTCTATAATGGCTGACGGCTCCGCTGGACTTACAGGGTCAAAAAAACGTCTTCATCTCTAACTGTATATTCTACTTACTCTATTTAAAAAAAAGAAGACAAACGTCTTTCCAATCATGCATCTAACTGTCTGAGCCACGATGGGACACGACGTCGGAGGACGCGACGTCGGACAACTCGACCGAGCAATGCTTTTATTTTGTCGCTACGTCTCGGATTTGTTTTGAAAAGATCAACAAAAACGTCCGAGCACTAATTCTACCGAGCGAGTGTTTGAGCTGAATCAGCCTTAAGTCACAACGTGACGCTACGTCATGTCGCTACGTCGTGTCGCTAAGACGAGACGTTACGACGACACGTTACGCCGTGTCGCTACGACGTGACGTTACGCCGTGTCATTACGCCGCGACGTTACACCATGTCCTTATGCCATGACGTTACGCCATAACATTACAACGTGATGTTACTACGTGATGTTACGACGTGACATTACGTCGTGTCGTTACGTCATGTCATTACGCCCTGACGTTACACCATGTCCTTATGCCATGACTTTACGACGTGACGTTACGCCTTAACATTACAACGTGATGTTACGACGTGACGTTACGCCATAACATTACAACGTGATGTTACGACGTGACATTACATCGTGTCGTTACACCATGTCCTTATGCCATAACATTACGACGTGACGTTACGACGTGACATTACGTCGTGTCGTTACGTCATGTCATTACGCCCTGGCGTTACACCATGTCCTTATGCCATAACATTACGACGTGACGTTACGCCTTAACATTACAACGTGATGTTACGATGTGACATTGCGCCATAACATTACGACGTGACATTACATCGTGTCGTTACGTCATGTCATTACGCCGCGACATTACACCATGTCCTTATGCCATGACGTTACGACGTGACGTTACGCCATAACATTACAACGTGACGTTACGACGTGACGTTACAACGTGATGTTACGACGTGACGTTACGACGTGACATTACGTCGTGTCGTTACGTCATGTCATTACGCCATGACGTTACGACGTGACATTACGTCGTGTCGTTACGTCATGTCATTACGCCGCGACGTTACGCCATGTCCTTATGCCATAACATTACGACGTGACGTTACATCGTGTCGTTACGTCATGTCATTACGCCATGACGTTACGACGTGACGTCAGTCGCGGAGGAGCGCTGACCGGACGATGTTTTTCATGCATGCACTTTATTGGAGTTTGTCAAAGTTTTATTGCGTGGTGAAAGAAGCAAAAGCTGTACGAAGGCAGTTTGTGGAAACCGTGCTGGAGATTCCTGTTCGAAAGCAACGGCGAGAAAATGTCGCAAAATTTTGTTACTTAAAGGAAAACTTTCCCTCAGACTCCGATGATTTATTAACATTCACCATGAGCCACAATGAACAACGTGTAGACGAAATGAAATGTGAGTAAAATGTTGCAAAAGAGCCAAAATATTTGCTACAGAATCATCAGAATTTGAAAAACACCCATTTAAAAAATTCTAATAAAAAATAAATCCAAAGAAGTATTTTGAATAGAATCGAATTAAGCATATAGTCAAATATAATAAAATATGTCAAAGTTTTTATTACAAACAGTTTTATTCCTTACTTAAAAGAAAATTTTCCCTCAGAATCTGACATGTTATTAACATTCACTTGTAATTTTTTGAACAAAAATGATGAGCCACACTGATCAACATGTAGATGAAGTTTTATCTGAAATTAAAATTTCTTCTTAACTATATAAAAGGTCTTCACTTACAAGGAAAAGTATTTCATATTTTCATGATAAAAATAATCTTATTTCACTCACTTAAAATACATATTGAATTGTATTTATCTAATATTGTGTTTATTCCTAGAAGGAAAAGTATTTAATATTTACAAATATAACAAATACAGATTTTTATCTTATTTTCTTTAAATGTGAGTAAAATATCCAAAAAATATTTAATAATATTTGAAGACATGAAGATTAGGTTAGTCGGGGTAAAAAAAAAAATTAACTTCTTTTACTAACTTAACTTATTTAAAAAAAAACAAATTGTGTGATTTGAATTTAATTTGGATTAATTGAAAACAAATTAAAAAAATGTTCAAAAGAATCAGACAAAGTTGAAAAACATTAAGAATTCAACCATAATTAACTACAAGACGTATATACACACACAAACACACAACAAATACTTTTCTTTAAATAGCTGAGGGATTTTTTAAAATTATTACTGTTATTTGAATAGTCACAAAAAATTATTTTACTCAAGTTTAAAAATAACCATCTTTCATTCAGTTTAAAGAAAATAAGTGATTTGAATTTAAATGAACTGAGAACAAACTTAAGATTTAGATGAATGACCTGCAAAGACAAGTATTTTATATTTATGGACATAATAAATATGGATTTTTGTCTTATTTTTGATTGAATGTGTATAAAAATATCCAGATTATCTTAAATATCTGCTAAAAAATCACGTTATTCAAGGTTAAAATAGTCCTGTTGCTTCAGTGATGAGGGGATTTCATTGTGTAGAATCTAAAAGAATCATTTTTTAATTTTCCTGTGAAACACTATTTATGTTTTTGTTCTGACGACAGTGAATGAGGGACAGTTTTCCTTTAACGCCTGATTCTTTGGACGTTGTTGTCCGACTCTTCATCGGCGTCCAAAGCTTTGGTGTTTTCGCAGCTTCCTGCCACTGAAACCTTCTGTGTTTTCATGAACTGACAGTTTGTGTTTTTCATTTATTCGTTTATTCATTTATGGCTGAGAAACAAAGGAGACGGAAGTTAAAGCACAATTCTGCCACTGAACGACGCGTCATTGAGGACGAGATTGTTGTAATATCAGATGTAGAAGCTAAAAAGTGTAACTATTTACATAGAGAACTTCAGCACTAACATGTAACAAGCTCCAATGCAGAAGAAAAATCCATATGAATATTTGTGAAATCATTTTTGTTTTCCAGTCGTGCATTGATAAGGGGTTTTTATACTAATTTAATTTTTTTTCCCCCTTTTTCACCCCTTTTTCTGCATTACTCGCAAACTTTTCTGCGACGGTTTTTTCCGACCACGAGGCATGACGGGTTCTGTTGGTATTTTTCGCTGTATGTTTAAGGTCACGAGTTGCTACGTGATATTTTCATTTGAATTGTGAAGTTCGTACGGTTTTTATCATGCTGGTGTTGGCATCTTTTTTGCTCTGAATAAATCTTGTGTTGCAACACGGATTACGACTTTTTACCTGTTTATTTTTATTTTTACAAAGAATCAAACACTGGTAAAAATGCTGTAAAGTAAGAGCAGATTTTTTTATTATCAATTCACAAAATGCAAAGTGAGTTAACAGAAGAAAAAAGTCAAATCAATCCAGCATCAATTCTCATCAGTATGTTTGCACAAAGTCAGGGATTTTGTACAGTGTAAAACTTTGATTTAAATTTTACAGTGAACATTTTTACAGTGTATCTTCTTTTAAAGCTGGATTTTGTACATTTATATTTATAATAATGTTGTGTAACGAGACAGATATTTGTCACAAATTAATTTAATGCTTAAAAAATAATTATTTATATGACAAAATTTCATAATGAACGGATATAACGTTGTTTATTTCACTTTTATTAATGCAATTGTAAGTACTTTTGTTTTCTTCTTGATATTCACTTCTTTAATTCACTGTTACTTCACTTTAATGCAATAAAGTATCCTAAATTTCTGCCATTTTGGGATTGATAAAGGATTACCTTATCTTAAATTTATCTTGTAAACATTAAATGTTGGTGTCCGTCAGACAAAATAAGATGCAGTATTGATCACAGAAGAGGATTATATTTAGAAAAGCATGTGTGAAGACTTTTACAAAGATAGGACAAGATCTTTAAATAGACTTTTGACTGAAAACTGAAAATTTACCCATTGGGAAATGTTTTTTTTTTGATATTTTATAGAAAATTTAAAGAAAATAAAAGTTCAACAACATTTCCTGTGGGTAAAAGAGAAATCCAGAGGATGGCAACAACTGATGTATTACTAAAAACTGTAGATTTTAAACAGACTCATACATTATCTGCAATTTAATCAGATTTTTTTGTTTGTACAACTTTAAAAAATAATAATTTGTGCAGCTTTAATGTCTCTTTGTCAGAGCAAACTGAATAATAATAATATTAATAATAATAATGTACAAACTACATTATTGTATGGTTTAATAATGTGTTTTTATTCATGTTTTTGAAATTTACACCTATTATTATTTTTTCAATATTTAACAGACATTGACGTTCAAACTCTGAATTTTACAAAATACAGTAGAAACAAAATGTAACTTTTTTTAAAAAATGAATCAATTCCTTACTAGATTATTTTGAAACTTAGTTATTGTATTATTTATACACTTTATTCCTTGTTATTCCACTGTTACAAAGATGTAGTACATACTCCCACCCTGTAGGTGGCGGTGTGCATGCTGTGAAATCCCGCCAGGGCAGTAGAACAAAACCTCGCGATATTACCAAACTCACGTGGCGGGTGTTTGTTTGATGGCTTCACCTGGTTGTTTGTGAGTTTAACGTCCGGACATGTGAGTTCTAACGCGACGTTTTCTTATCCCGGAGCGGCCCGGTTCTGTTCTCTCTGGTTCTGGTTGAGAGCAGACGGCGAGTCATGGTGAAGTGTGTCGTCTCTGCGTGTCAGAACCGAGTGTTACCGGAGAGTCGAGGAGACTCACGCCGAGCTAAGAAGAGGTTCTTCAGCTTCCCCGTGGATCCTGCGAGGGTCAAGGTAACGGAGCCGCTGAACGTGTTAGCATGCGAGCTAAGCCAACTGCACCCACAGTCGCTTTTATTGTCATTATTGTTGGTCCACATTTGAGTATTAGACCTTAAAATTATGTAACAAACGTACAAACCTCCCGTATGAACAGGTTTAATGTTGGCACGCATTTGTGATTGAGTTGCGACGGTGGCTACAACATGACCTCCTTGTGTTTTTAGTTTGTAAATTTTAGTATAAGTTTTCACATTTTTGCCAAAAATAAACTATCCCGAATTCACTATTTTCAGCTCCTGATCATTGGTTATAAATATGTTAGTTGACCACCATCAATAAATTAGTTTAATATTGATGAAAACTTTAAAACGTAATGATTCTCAGGCGGGTTCTGTAGTGAGCGTGCTTTTTTTTTTTTACCCTGCTCGTTGATTTTATGTAAATATTATAAGCGTGCACATTGGCTGCTATTTGTCAAAACACGCACTTTTAAGTCTACAATTAATCACTAATGTGACAAACTTCGTGTTTAAACTGATTAAATGTTGGCACGGATTTTGAATGTAGTTACGCTGCGGATTTAATTTGTTTTTAGTATGTAACTTTTTTATCTACGTTTTCTCATTATTTTAAAATAAACCCTGCCGAATTCACTGCTGATACTTCCCGATTGTAACCTGTTACATAGTGAACATACATCATTAACTGAATTTGATTATTATTGAGGAAAACTTAAAAACGTTATGATTTTCAGGCGGGTTCTTGATTAAGACGGGGCGTCTTTTTCTTAGTGTTTTGGATGTTTATATGTATAAACATGATGATAATCTCGCAGAGTGGCTTTAATTTGTTAAAAAAAAAAAGCAGTTTTAATCACTATTTTGACACAATTATTGTACAAACAGGTTTAATGTTGGCACGGATTTAGGTTGAAGTTACGCCGCGGTCGTAACCACTGCGGTCAAATCAGCCGCTCCTAAATTTGAAGTGCGCCGATATTCTCTTCTTTACGTCAATTCTCCTACTACAGTCCAGACCATGCAGTCCTGTTTCCGGTTTTCAAAATAAAGTCCTATCTAAAACGAACACAAGGTGCTGTTAGGAAAAATTTAAATTATATGTGAAACAGTTATCATTGCGATTAACTGTAAAATACTTATGTCAAATAAAACATTCGTAAAAATATATTGTATATAGTGAAGCTTTAATCATTCATCTTATTTTTATATTGTCTGTCTTGCACATTTGGGTGCATATATTTATTAATACACACATTTTCTTACCTTATTTCTATTTTTCTTCTACTTTGTTGTGTTTTTTGGCTGCTGTAACCCTGCAAATATCCCCATGTGGTATAAAATACATAATTGTAAGTAGTTTATGATTTCACATTCAATGGACTTAGTACCTCCTTATACTTTGTACATACATAACCTCAAGTACTTTCACTGTCTACTTTTGGAGTAATCCAGGATCAAATTTCACTTTTAGCAACAAAAATTAGGTTAATTGTCCATTTTTGAAGTGTTATTAAATACATAATTTTTATTTCACATTCAATGGACTTAGTACCTCTTATACTTTGTACACAAGTAATTTTTCCTTTGTACCTTTTTAGTAATCCAGGATCAAATTTCACTTTTAGCAACAACAATTTGGTAAAATCATAAACTGCTAAACAAAATTCTGTATGTAACACTTCAAAGATGGAGGATTAGACAGTGAAAGCATTTGATATTTGATATTATCCTACATTTGACATGTAGGAGCGGCTGATTTGACCACGGAAAGACAAATGACGGCTGCTTTGACCGCAGTGTCTTAACTTGGGCTCCCGTGTTTATAGTTTGTAACTTTTCATTTTATTTTTCACATTTTTGTGAAGTAAACTATGCCGAACTCACCACTGTAGCCCCAGAGCGGCACTTGTTACTTAGCGAACATACATCATTCACTCAATTAGATTAATATTAAGGGAAATTAAAAAGCGTAAGGATTCTCAGGCAGATTCTGTAGTAACACGGTAACCGTATTTATGGACGTTTGAATGGATAATAAAAATTTAAATTTTCATAAGTTTTATTGCACGTCAAAGTTGATCATTTTTCCATTTATAAAGTGCAAATATGGGACTTTTAGTTTGAAATTTCTCTACTGTATAAATGTCTGAGTTCCAGTATGTAGGAGTCATAGATGCTTGTGTCCGAACCTGCGACGAGTTGTGCTTTCGAACGTGTACACAGATACGCTGAGCTGGGTGTTTTATTTTGAAAACCGGATGTCGGTGTCCTTAAAGAGTTAGCTTGACTGCAGGGTTTTTACCGTAAAACCCTTGGTAATTGTGCCGTTAAAGTTCTGCGTCAGATAGTTTGAGTGTCGGTCGCTTGGCCGCAGTGGTTTAATGCTGGCACGGATTTTGGTTGAAGTTATGATTCGGGCTTAACTCGTGTTTTTTAGTTTGTAGGTTTTTATGAACTTTTCCCGTTTTTGTTAAACTATGACGAATTCAAACAGCCGCCGATTGGAACTTATTTATTATTTAGTTATTTATTAGTTAATAAATGAAATTTTAATAAATAGTTAATAATAGTTATTTTTCAGTTATTAAATATTTAGTGAACATATTTACTGAATTAGATTAATATTGAGGAAAACGTAAGGATTCTCAGGCAGATTCTATAGTAACATTGAGCGTTTTTGAATGTTTATGGACTTTTATATTAATAATAATTACAATAATCTCGCATTTAACCGTAAAATGAATAATTTATGATATGATTTTAAAAATGACGTCACGGATTTTGGCTGGAGTTATCATTTATTATTATTGTTTTTTTTTAAATCATGAAATGTTTTCTGTAGAGAAAACGATGCCGAATTCACTGTTAGTAGTTTAACAACTGAACTTTAGCACTGAGAAGGTACCAAGTTTAACCGAGTTAGTTTGATATTGAAAGAATAAAGAAAGGATTCAGGCGGGTTTTGTGGTAACTCTGAGCGTCTTTTTCTTATGTTTATACAAATAAAAATGATGATAATTTTGCGGTGAAGCTTTTACTTGTTAAAACGCGAACTTTTAACCCTTCAATTATTCACTGTTATGACAATATTCTTGTACAACAGGTTTAATGTTGGCACGGATTTTGGTCGAAATAATGATACGGGCTTAAGTTTGGGCGCCTTGTGTTTATAGTTAGTAATTTTTCATTAACGTTAGCCGCCGATTGGAACTTCTTATTTAGTGAACATGCATCATTTACTAAATTAGATTAATATTGAGGAAAATTTAAAAACGTCAGGCAGATTCTTCAGTAACACGGATCGTCTTTTTCCAAGTGTTTATGGACTTTTATATCGATAATAATGATAATAATCTCGCAGAATGGCTTTTATTTTCCCAGACTTGCACATTTAACCCTGAAATTAATCATTGATGATGTGATAAAAATCCTGCTTAAACTTTTTGGCTGGAGTTGTCACTGAGCTCCTATTGTTTTAATTTATGTAAAGGAAACTATGCCGAATTCACTGTTGGTAGCCGCCGATTGGAACTTGTTACTTAGTTAATATGTCATTTACTGAATTAGATTAATATTGAGAAAAACAAATACAGATTCTCAGGTGGGTTCTATAGTAATTCTGAGCGTCTCTTTCTGTGTTTGTGGATGTTTGTATGAATAACAATATGATAATCCCACAGATTGGCGCTTATTTGTTAAAACGCGCACGTGTAACCTCACAATTAATCGTTATTATGGCCAAATTCTTGTACAAACAGGTTTCATACTGCGGTCAAAGCTACACGACACTCGTTTCTCCGTGGTGAGCTGAAAAGCTTGCGGTCAAGCTCATTTTTAAGGACATCAGCATCCGGGTTTCAAAATAAAACCCCGAGTTCCAATGTTTTCAATGTACGTAAACTATGCCGAATTCACTGTTGTTAGCCTCTCAATGGTAACATTCAGCTGTTGAACGACTACGTTTAACCGAATTAGTTTGATACTGAAGAAAGAGTAAGAATGTAATGATTGTCAGGCAGGTTCTGTAGTAAAAATGGAAGTTTTATTCATAATCATTTGCGGCCATAAATAATTACATAACACAAAGTCACAAACAGCAAATGAAGATGTGAAATGTTATGGCATTCACTACAGTGGTAATCATGGGAGTTGAGCACACTGTGACTGACTGTTCCTCAGGTGTGGCTCGCTGCACTGAGACAGACTGAAGGTCAGGACCCGACGACGCAGCACCGCCAGATCTGCGAAGACCACTTCCTGCCGGAGGACGTCACGTCTGACGGCATCAGCAGCGACGCCATCCCCATCATGCCCCCGAGTCTGGACGAGCAGCTGGGAGTGATGAGCTCGTGGAGAGCAGAGGAGGAGGAGGAGGAGGAGGAGGAAGAGCTTCACCATCGTCAGGTCAGGATTCATGTCCATAAACAGATGTTTGTGTCTGATGTGAAATGGAATTTGAATCGTCTTAAAGATAATGAGATCATCATCAGACCAAACCAACAAACATAGAACCTGTTAATTAATCCTTAATTATTGCAGCCCTGCTTTGATTTGATTATGTAAAAATGAAACACTAATAAACCACAGTGACTCTTTAAATTTGACGCAAACGTCCTGTTAGGATGAATTTGTTCTAAAGATGTTAAATTACAGCATTTTCTTTTTATTTATCGATAAAGCAGTTCAACTCACTCCAGGTAACTGATGATGGAAACAGTAAAATACAGTTTTGTCAAAACGGCTTGTATTGATCACAGAGCCGCAGCAATTTTTCAGCTCCTTCAAAAATGATTATTTCCTGGTTTGGATTTTCTTTGCTCCATAGAAGAAATAAAATTTTTGAATATTTGAATGGATCAGATCAATAATAGCAATAATTGTAAACTGCAAAACTACTGTTGATGAAATGAGACACTGTAACTCACAAAAGCTGTGACCTTCTGACCTTTAGGAGTCAAGTCCCAAGAAGAAAAATTCACAGAGGAAAAAGAGGTATATAAAAAAAAAATTTTCATTAATGACTGAAAGTCAACATTTTCTTTGTTTTTCCTCATTAAGACTTTTCCTCATCTCGTTCTTTCCAGTGTTGATGTGAATCAGACGCAGAAGAAGAAACAAAGAAACAAATCAGGTGTGTTTGATCAACATATTCTTGATTTAATTGTTTGGTCCAGAAAATGTTGAACTGTGTTTCCCAAACGTCTTGTCGTTTGCCCACAAATTTAAAAAAAATCACTCAGTTTGAATGATTTCTTCCTTGTATGGAGCAAATATTTACATTTAAGAAGCTGAAAATTAATCATTGTATGTTCACAATTCATGCAACAAGTTTAGATTCAAAGTGGAAGCAAACTTGGTCTCTTACTTTTATGACACGTGAGAATGTTTTGCAAGTTCCATGACCTCTGGTGCTAATGCTAAGCTAGCTACATTCATCTCAATGCTGATTAAATGACATCATGTGACAGATTTTTACTCACTCAAAAGTTTATTTGATAACACATTAGTATCACTTAATGTTCTGGTTCCTTTGCTCCATGTGACAAAGACATTTAGGAAACGCTGACCGACAATTTCGGACACTTTATGGACCAAATGTTTGAGGCTAACGTTGCTGTGTCACGTTTTTTTTGGGGCAGTTCCTCTGAAGTTGCTGATGCAGCGTTTCCTGCAGATGTTCCTGGCGGCGCCGGGCGGTTCCCTCGACATGAGGGACGTGTATCACAGGCTGGGCTTTCGGCGACAACGTCTCACCGAGTTCAGAAATGTCATGTGCGACCTCAAACTCCTGGAGCACGAGTCGGCCATGAAGTTCAGGTGGATGTGAGTTTAAAAAAAAAAAACGACCACGTTTTATGGTTTACTTTTCTTAGAGGAAATACTCACACATGCTTTATTTTAACCGTCTGTTGTGTCCAGAAGCGAGTGTCCGGTCACCAGCTTCCTGTGGAGGTACGACATGTTCCACTTTGAGGAGATGGCGCTGCTGGAGGAAACACTGGACTCGCTCATCAGGAGCTGTGCTGAGCAGCTGTTCACCATCACCAATGACAGGGGAAACGCTGCATATCCTTTCACAGCTTCACTCTGTTGAAGTGAGAGTTTAAGTTAATCTCACTGTCAGACAGACTTTTCCAACAGGAAGGTGAAGTTTGTAAACCACTCACTCTCCCACACCAAAGTCCATAGAGAAAATCAGTGATTTTAGCTCACAGGGACACAGGAGCTGCTGGTCTACTGTGATGGAGGCAGCAGTGGATCAACAACTCCTGTGTCCCTGTGAGCTAAAATCACCGATTTTCTCTATGGACTTTGGTGTGGGAGAGTGAGTGGTTTACAAACTTCACTTTCCTGTTGGAAAAGTCTGTCTGACAGTGAGATAAAGACGTGAACATGTTCTTAAAATAGTGTAGATGTAATTAGATTAATCTTAAATTGAATGGCAAAAATCTGTGTTTGGCAGCCATGTTGTCCTTGAAGGTTCTGGACAGTTAAAGCCTAGAACATCTTCATCTCATCTTCCCACCGTTATCCTTCATTAACTTCTGCTGTACGATGGCGTACGTGACTCACGGCGACATCAGCCGAATGCCGACTTTCCAGGATCAGACGTTGATCGTCGTCAAAGCTCCAGATGAAACTACGCTGAAAGTTCTGCAACGTGAAGAGGTCAAAACAAAAGAAAACAAAACACTCTGTCATTGACTGAAGCATGAACAACATGATCTAAACATGAACGTAAATGGTGCAGGACAGAATCCAGATCCACCTGAAGGGGGCGACTCCCATCACAGCGCTGACCAGTGACGACGGCGGCTTCTTTGTTTCACTGGAGGAAAGTGGGATGAAGACGACGATGATGATGATGGAAACAGGTAACAACAGACACACATCAGTCATTGATATCGATGTGAGCTGCAACAACTAATCAACTGTTTGTTTTCCTTTAAATTATCTAAACAAGTTTTCAAATTCTTGACATTTTGGAGGAAAATGTAACTTAAAACAAAAAAAAGTTTTAAAAGAGTCAATAAAACATGTCATGAATTTTTGAATGAACACATTTGGTTAAAGGCATTTTCCACAGGGTTCATAACTGTAATGTTAGAGGACAACAGTTGTTTCTGCCAATAAATGGCTCAGATGATTATTATTGTACAGTGACTGGACCATGAAAAGACACTTTTTATGGACATAATTTTGAATGTTAAATCATTTAACTTGTCCCAGGGTCAAGAAACAGACATGTTTGCATGTCTGTAATTATCACCTGTTTTTAAACAAACATGTCTGACTATAAAGCTTTTAGAGAGAGAGAGAGAATCAAACATGGTGATGTAGTTAAACTTGTCCCAAATGTAGACAATTCACCGTCATCCAAATCCTCTTAAATTATAATATGTCCATCATACTAAGGAGGTTTACATTATTTTTTTACAGTATCATCATAAACACATTTGTATTGTTCTTTTTTCTTTAATAAGCTACACAACTGTGTCACATTATAGATCACTACGTGCTTATAGTTTTGTGCGACAAATGAAAATGATTATTGCCAGTGAGTGTTCAGTAAAAAAAAAACTGCTGTGTTCACACAAGTTAGAACCAAAACAGGAGATTAACGACGACGAGCGCCAGCAGCAAACTGAGCCTCCACGTCAAAACTCGTTTGGCCGCCAGTGACGACTGCTGAGGTTACACCTGGGACAAGTCGCCTACATCACCGTGTTTCACTGTTTCTCTCTAGAAGCTCGTTACATTATTTAGCTCCAACACTGGTGTCTGTGTCAGTAACGCTTTCTTTTATTTACCTCCATCCTGTCGTCGTTTACTCCTCAGCTTCAGACCATGCTGTGCAGAGTGTCAACGTCTGACCAGCAGGAGGCGCCACATCGGGATTCTGTTGTTAGTGTTCAAAGGACATTTGTGAACAAGAAATAATGTGTATATGTACAAAAATATGTTTGAGTTCAGAATTATTAAATTCACTGTAAAATACTTTTCTTTGATTTTCAAGTTTGACATTTGTTTCATGTGTTAAATAAAGGTGTGAAACGGAATAAATCAGATTCTTTTGTTTGTTTTCAACAAACAGATTAAAACAAGGTTTGTTGTTTGTCACAGTCCTGAAAACATCAAATCATCTTCTGAATAATCAGTCCATCGACAGATTCCATCGCACTATAAAATCTGCAAAATAAGCAGTTAAAACTACTAAAAATAATTAGATTAGTTAGATTATGTCTTCTACAGTTTATGTCTTCTACAGTTATTAACTAATTTCAGAATGTTATAATCTGAATCAAATGCAGTCACAGTAAGTTCCTAAATGACGTCAGTAATAATGTAGTGACAGTTTGAATTATTTAAATCTGATGTTAAATTTGACCAAATGTAACACTTTAACACTAAACTAAAACAAAAATGGACTAAATATGTAAGAAAAAAAACATTTTAGCTTTAGTCGTTACAGACCTGTGTGGCATCTGCTCGTCACTGGTTATCGAACAACAGCACCACCTGGTGGACACGGTCCTCACTGCACTGTGAACCACAACAGGAAAAAATAAAACATCTCTAAAATATAAATGTATAATAAAAATAAGCAGCAGGTCAGACATCTAAATAAAAATGCCAACAGAAAACAGTAAACATGCTTATTTTCTAACGTCATGTGACTCAGACTGAACACATCAAATTACATATATTAAATACACACTTTTTTTTTTTAACTCATTACACGAAAGGTTTGTTTTTTTAAACATGTCTAGATTTCAAAGAAAAGGAAGGAAAAAATATAAAGCGAAATTATTAATATTATAGCACACACACACACTTATCACTAACATAACCACAATTCAAAGGTGTAGCAACAAAAAAAGGGCGACTGGACTTAGTTGAATTTCCAGTTGAACATCCAAGAGGCGAAACGTCTTCAAGAAATTCAAATAAGTCCAGTCGCCCTTTTTTTTGTTGCTACACTTTTGGATACCATGACCTGGATGACTGAGAATCTTCACAGACACATAACCACGATTAAAATCTTAGTCCCTAAACTTAACCAGTGCCTCACAAATGAGGTTCTGCCTCATTAGGACCAGGTTTTGGTCTCCATGAGGCAGAACTGGTCCTAAAGAGGTGACAAATACAAGAACACACACACACACACGAGTCCCCGCAACATAAGGAACACACAGTGACAGTGTGTTTCTGGGTGGAGGCCATGACACGTGCTGATCATTAACATGTTGCATCTCACCGTGACGTTCTCAAAAAAACAGAACCAATGACGTCAATCACAACACACACGCACACACACGCACGCACGCACACACACACACCCATGCAGGCACGCACACACACGCACACAGGCACGCATGCACACACACACACACGCACGCACACACACACGCACACGCACGCAGGCACGCACACACACGCACACACACGCACGCACACACGCATGCAGGCACGCACGCACACACACACACACACCCATGCAGGCACGCGCACACACGCACACGCACGCACACACACACACGCACGCACACACACGCACACATCTTCTCTCAGTCATTCTCTGCTCTAAAAAATGTCATAAATGTTTATCAAGATGCCGAAAACGTCATAGAAATGTCCAAAATGTCAGAGTTTAGAAAAAAGTAAAAAAGGTCATTCATTTTAAAAAAACAAAAAACAATAAAAAAATATAAAAATGTAAAACAAACAAAAAACATATCAAAAACACATTGTAATTAAAACTACCTCAATATTCTAAAAACATCATGGTGGAGTAAGAGGCCAAAATGTACGTTATCTCCACACCAAAGTCCATAGAGAAAATCAGTGATTTTAGCTCACAGGGACACAGGAGCTGCTGGTCTACTGCTGCCTCGTGTGGTCACTTTGTGTCACTGATTTAATTCTAAATAAATAATTTTGAATGCCGGATTGACAAAATAAGACATTTGAACTTAGTGATGGAGGCAGCAGTGGATCAACAACTCCTGTGTGCTGTGATGTTAAAATCACTGATTTTCTCTATGGACTTTGGCGTGGGAGAGTGAGTGGTTTACAAACCTAGTTTCCTTTTGGAAATATCTAACAGTGAGCTAAAGACACAAACTTATTCTTAAGATATTGTTGACTTAAGCTGATGTTGATTTAATTAGTTTGTCAACTGTGACCCTGTGAGCTAAAATCACTGATTTTCTCTATGGACTTTGTGTAAACCACTCACTCTCCCACACCAAAGTCTAACAGTGAGACAAAGTGACAAATGTGCAGCCAAACCTAAAATGACCTGAACTGTCCTTTAACTGTGACGTCCAGTGTCAGAGGGAAGATTATTTCATAAAGCGTCTCTGATACAAAAAGTGTGGGTCAGAAAACACGTGTGTGACGACAGAACAGCAGGATTCTGTCCAGCTGCTTCAGATCAGTGGAAAATCCACATTTTTCCGTCAAAGCAAAGCAAAAAAACAAACGAACAAACGAACGAAGCAGCTTTTGTGTTCAGTCAGCCAGAGGCTATAAATAGAAGCTGTTTATTGGAGAAGAGGCGACATATGGACCAAGACGCTGAGCTGAAGGGGATGAAGATCACCATCATCATCATCATCAGACACATCAGTGTTTCTGAGGGACGTTTCATTCTTGCAGGAGAACAAGTTCTGCTAATAATTCTGCTGCGAGTTCTGTGTCCTGACCAGCAGGGGGCAGTCAACACTGAAATGAGCTAGTAAATAGTAAAATTAAACATTATTTCCATAAAACAATGCGTTTTGTCTGATTAATGCAAAGTAACTACATTTAATGGTCTTTAATTCTTGTATTTTCATTGATAAATAGGAACAAACATCTGCATCAGCATCGGAAATAAAATAAAATAAAAAGTATCCTTAACATTGGACTTGAAGAAATCATGTTAATTTTTTTTAATATTAGGGTTTTTTTTTTTACTTTAAAGTAACACATTATAATAAATAAAAACACTAAAAACAAATATAACCATGAATTAAATTATTGTACTATTATTGTTAAACTGTAAAATATTACAAACCTCAATGACATTTATTTTTCATAAAGGTTTGATAACATTTTAAGATGATAAAACTGATAAAATAAAAGTTTTAAATCGGCCAATTTTGTTTTGATTGAAGAGATTCTGTTGTCGCAGATTCAAGAAACAATGTTTAACAGAGAAAATTTACAAACTGGACCTTTAATCTCCTCGTGATTGATTATTACCTTTATTTTGAAACTGAATTATTAATATATATATATGTATTATATACATTATAATACATATTATATACATTATTACATATATTTTATTTTAATAATTGTTTCCATAGAATCTCCTGCACACTTTTGTCATCTAAACCCATGGTTCTCAAACTGTGGCACGTGTACCACCAGTGGTACGCGAGTGCCCTCTGGTGGAACCTGGAGGAAAATCACCGTATAAACCAGCTCAGAGTGGAGCTGAGGAGTTTGGACCAGAGTAAGGTAGAAAATGAAACTAACTATTATAATAAATGAAATCATAATAATAATAATCAGAGTCACTTTAATCTAATCTAATCTCACCATACCAGTGTGAGAAGTCTATGTGAGGAAGAGGAGGATGATGAGAGAGCAGATTAGTGGGAATAAATCTGCCTCCTGTGAAAAAGTCTGCAGCTGACTTTGCTCGGCCTCACATCACTGTGATGATGATGATGATGATGATGATGTGAGTGTATTCTCTAACAAGTTAAGGAGAACCACTGGTCTACGGCACAAAGGTGAAACCTATCACACACACGTTTGTGCTTCTATCAGAGTGAGGACCCTCATAGACACAACACATTCTCTAGCCCCTGACCCTAAAACCAGGTCTTAACCCTGAAAAAATCCCTTTAAAGAAGTGAGGACCAGACAAAAAGTCCTCACTTTGTAGGTGTTTATAAGATTTTTGGTCCCCACTCGGCAACAAATACAAGAACACACACACACAAACTACCTACAATTTATCTTTCGTCCACTTTAAAGGAAGAAAAAGAGCGGTATAGTCCTTTAACATGTCATTATGGATCAGTGTGGACCACATTAAAAAAATGAACAGTTCATGTAAACAAGTTATCTGTGGTCACATCTGGTAGAGATCACACACACACAAACACACACACACACACACACACAGGTTTCCATGACTTCCGAGGACATCACATTGACTTCCATTCATTTACTGCAGACTTACTCTAACCTTAACCATAATTACTAGTGTCCTAACCCTGACCCTAACCTTAACCTAACCCTAACCTCAGCCTAACTTTAAAACATGTCTTCACCTTAAAATGGAGTCATTTACGTTATGGGGACTTGATTTTTGTCCCCATAAGGAAGACAAGTCCCCATAATGTGAGTGTGGAGACACATTTAGGTCCCCACAACATGAGGAAGACCAGCTACACTCACACACACACTTTTTCTGTCCTTTCATTCTTTCATTAATTAAATCCTCTTTTTTTAACCTGTCACTCAGAAGCTTCACGTTTCATGAAACAGCAGGAAAAACATGTCATTTCTGTCACACGTGAGGTCACGCGTGTGCCTGCAGTACCGCTGTTGACCAACAGGGGTCAGTAGTCAACTGTGGTCACATCTGCTCTTCCATCATCATTGTTGCCACTTATGTAAATCTACAGAAGAATCACTTTTGCCTTTTCATCAAAATAAGTGTCTCTTCCTCCTCCTAAAGGGAGAGTTCAAGTTTTTTTTCCTGTGTCTGTGAGAGAAACAGATGCTTGCCCTCTGAGAAAACATGTTTCCTTAACAAATCACAAGAACATGTTCACGTCTTTATCTCACTGTCAGACAGACTTTTCCAACAGGAAAGTGAAGTTTGTAAACCACTCACTCTCCCACACCAAAGTCCATAGAGAAAATCGGTGATTTTAGCTCACAGGGACACAGGAGCTGCTGGTCTACTGCTGCCTCGTGTGGTCACTTTGTGTCACTGAAATAAATATAAATTAGGATTTTCAAATGCCGAAATCACAAAATAAGACATTTGAACTTAGTGATGGAGGCAGCAGTGGATCAACAACTCCTGTGTGCTGTGATGTAAAATCACTGATTTTCTCTATGGACTTTGGTGTGGGAGAGTGAGTGGTTTACAAACTTCAGTTTCCTGTTTTATATATACACACACCTATATATATATTCTTACTATAATGTAGACTTAAGCTGCCAAAAATATAAAGGTATAAATGATTCCATTGTTAATGTGTCAAAACTTACATTTTTTTAATGATTTTGAAACAGTTTTACAAATAAACTAAAACTAACCATATCATAAAGGAAGACAAACTGGTTCCTGTTGTGACAAAATAACACTTATCATCTTATCAAAGTTGCGACAGACGAGGACGTGAACTGAAATCTGATCATCTGATTATTAATTCTAGAGTTGACCCACTCAGGTGTGTGTGATCACGTGATCAGCTGTCACGCTAGCATCTCTTGACTTTTTCTTTTTCCTCCTCGTTTCCTGCAGTGAGGAAAACAAAAGAAAAGAAGGAGACGGAGAAAATCTCCGCTGACCTTCTCGCGTGTGGGAGGAAGTGTGTGGATTCTCAGTCGGGGAACAGACTGAACCACTTTCAGGCCAAATTGACCCTTTGTCAAGTCTCGCCTCTGCGCCGCTCTCCTTGGTTACGGTTGCTAAGAGGAACAAACAAAGAGCGGGTCTCCATTGAGGACACCTGTTGGTTTAATTGAGTCATATTTCTGACACACTGAACTGAACTGTGAAAATATCCTGAAAACACGTGAGGAACAACTTTTTTAGAGCCTGTTCTTTCAGCAGATGCTGCGTCACATGACCACAGCGGGGCGAGTGGATTGGACGAGAGAGAGAGAGAGAGAGAGAGAGAGAAAACTGGCCTGTTGACTAAAATTAACATCAGTCGTCATGGACGACCAGATCATCTGATCATGTGATCATCAGCTGCTTCAGTTAATGCCGAGTTTCATGTGCAAGCTGCGAAAAATGTCAATTATTTTGTCAGATATTTCCTTAATTAATCAGTTAGTTGCTTTGTCCAGAAAATGTTGATCAAACCTGGAAATTATGTTTCTCAAATGTTATTTTTGTCCACAAAAATAACATTTAACAAACTAAAATGATTCAGTTTTAATGATTTCTTTGTTTTAATGGAGCAAAGAAACCAGAAAATATTCACATTTAAGAAGCTGAAAAATGTGATCTTATTATTTTTATTATAAAGAGAGTTGATTAATTTAATTTATTGTTTTACCACTTTTATAGTAAATATAGTAATTAGTAATAAAGAATAACAAATTATTACCTGGACATTACATTATCATATTATCTCATTACTACATTACAGTTATTACCACGTTGCTACTTGACTGAAACATAAAAATGTAAAGATGTCATTATTAATATTAACTCAATTTAAATGTATTTTTTGCATAGCACCAATTCATAACATACATTATCTCAAGGCACAGTTCTAGACCTTACAGTTATCATTACTATTATTAATTTCACCAAAAACTAACACATTTATATAAATGTATTTATATTAATTCTTTATGTGTTTAAAGATATTAACTCTTTCCCATTTGAAAGCAAACATCTTTTTAAATTAGCATAAAAACAGTGATCTGATTGGCCGGTTGTTTGTCTGTTGAGTTACCATGGTGATGTAAAGTAAACCAGTTATACTCTGGAGTTAAACTGACTAACCCACAGTGTTACTTGTTAAATAACGCGACTGTGACTGCACCTTTAATGATTTCAAAGGAACTGCAGCGGCGGCCGAAGACGCTCATCAGAGCCAGGAGAAACGCCAACGGCACAGGAAGTGAAAACAAAGGTTAAAAATGTCAAATAAAAGTAAATACGTGACTATAAAAGCTGCGACATGTTGAACTTAAATGTTGTATTCGAGCTGATTCTGTGAACCGAGGAGGAGAAACACCCTGCTTTAACGCTAATTACAGCACTGCACGCGCACACACACGCACACACACACACGCACGCACGCACACGCACGCACGCACACACACGCACGCACGCACACACACACACACACGCACACACACACACGCACACACACGCACGCACGCACACACACACACACACACACACACGCACACACACGCACGCACACACACACACGCACACACACACGCACGCACGCACACACACACACGCACACACACACACGCACGCACACACACACGCACACACACACGCACGCACGCACACACACGCACGCACACACACACACGCACGCACACACACACACGCACGCACACACACAGAGACACACGGGGACGTCCCACCACAGACCAACCATCCAAACATGTAAACAAGCTCATTTGGGCGACACACAACCAGAAAATGAGAGCGTTTCCCAGGATTCTCGTTAACCCGCGTCCGTCACCACACGCTCGCTCTGAGACGGCGGCGGCCGAATCGCGTGACACGGCTGGATAACCCCAGGCCGCGAAGAGCGTCATCACTGACGCAATTATTCTGTGAGCGCTTCAAAATGAAGAAGAAGAAGAAGAAGCAGCAGCAGCAGCACAGAGGATATTTATATGAGCGGGTGATTCCTACGACAGGAAGAAGAGCTTAAAAGATTTTAGACACGAGTTATGGACGTTTAGAATCACATTATCGATGCGATGTCATCATGATGTCGCTATAAAGACAGGAAATGACGTCATATATCGGAGTCATGTGTTCAATTTTAGGACTCATATGATTACGAGATACAATTTTAATAATTTAGAGGCTATTTTTCCCCTTATACTGACAGATAAAGCAGTGGAGTCGCCCCCTGGTGGCAGTTCAAGACACCACAGGCTTCATGCACTTCCACACTGGCCTCAGTTTTCAAACTGCAAGTCCATTTTACTTTTATTATTTTAAAAAAGTAAAAATTCATCTTGTTTTTTAAGTCTCATTAAGTTTTAAGGTTTTCCGAGCTCTTCAAATATTTTCTTTAACCAAAACAATGTTTCTTATTTAAATGTCAGCGTGACTGAGTAACTGAGCGACAACTTCAACAAATTTAAGCCCAGTGAGTTGAACTGTGGTTATCTCTCATTGAAACAAGTAAAAATCATGATTTTTACCAACAAAAGATCAGAATTACTTACTAGATAATGAGTGAATTACTCACTTAAAAGAAGAGTGAACATTTGTAGTGGAATACAATGTGTAAAACATTGACAAGAAGAAACGCAGTAGAAAGAACAGATTAAAGCAAATGTAAAAACAGACTGCAGTGATTCACAGAATTTAACAAAATAAAACTCTTCCAATTTCTTCATACTCTCATTAACTGCTTTAGTTTATGTTCTTTTTCTCTAGTTTTAGTTCCAAATTTAAAATAGATTCAAGAACTTACCACGATATTTGAAGACATGGTCCACTTCTAATGCATCTTCATGACCATCCTCCTTTAAAACAGCCTGACCAATAACAGGTCAAAAAACACAGAAATATGAGAGTTTTACTTTGTACAACCTGTCTTAATTTCGTTTACACATGTGTGTTATCATTTATGTGAAGAACTGACCAAATACAACCAACAGAACTTAAAATAGGAAAATATTAAAGGAATAAATAACGTTACAGTTGATTAAAGAAGTCCATGTTAGTGGGCTGACACGAAATGCAAACTAAATAAATCAGTGACCTGAGAGTACCAACAGGCTAACAGGCTAATACCAACCGGCTAATAGGCTAATACCAACAGGCTAATAGGCTAACACCAACAGGCTAATAGGCTAACACCAACAGGCTAATACCAACAGGCTAACGGGCTAATACCAACAGGCTAACAGAGAAACACCGATAGGCTAACACGAAAACACTGACAAACTAACAAAAAACAACAACGAAAACGAAAATAAACCTCGGTTTAGATGAAAACGAAGATTCACCTCTGACTGCAGGACTTTTACTTTGTATTCTGAAAGTGTTTCTGAAACTGTTCTTCTGATTCTCAGGTGATTTGTTTGACGAACAGGTGCGTGTGAGTACGTCGACCTCAGGTGCAGAAACAGGAAGTGACTTCACTTAACCCGGATGTACAACGTCCAGACTCAGGCTCGTTTTTAATAATAAACAAACGTGAAGCAGAGAGAAGTTTAAAGAGGCGTAAAAACACCCGCATATTAATATTATATAAAATAAAAGTGAAACACTCGAACTTACACGTTTTTTTTCAGGACATTTAAGCATTTTCTTTAATTTAATTTCTTTAATTTTCATCTATTGTATATATATTTAACTCAATTTCATATTTTTGTTGACATTTTGTAATGTTTGAACTTTATGACATTTTGACTTAATTCTAAAATGTGTTTATTTATTTATTTATTTATTTATTTATGTATTTATTAGAGTTTTAATTGGAAATGCTGGGAATGTTCATTACAGTTCTTTTTTTTAAACTTAAATTTTGACATTTCTACAGAAGAGGGTTAGGGCCACATGTGAATAGTTTTTAAACAACAACAACAATAATCTATCTATCTATCTATCTATCTATCTATCTATCTATCTATCTATCTATCTATCTATCTATCTAT
Organism: Brachirus orientalis; assembly: GCA_016785285.1. Lineage (NCBI taxonomy): Eukaryota > Metazoa > Chordata > Actinopteri > Pleuronectiformes > Soleidae > Brachirus > Brachirus orientalis. The sequence goes on along the minus strand of JAFBJR010000054.1, from coordinate 1,295,637 downwards.
CTATCTATCTATCTATCTATCTATCCAGTATATAAAGGCCATTCATGAATTAAAGTGTGACTTTCTTCTCAGAATTCAAGCTTTTTGATTTTTTTTCCAAATATATCTTGACTTTCCTTCGGCATTAATTAAGTATCTATCTAAATATATTTATTTTATTTAGTTACACAGTGGTGCTGTACACAATCTTTTTTTTTAAACTAAAACTCTTCTTATTTTGCCATTTTTCTCAGCATTTTTATAATTTGACATATCTTTTCATAGAATAACATTCAAACAGACACATTTCTGTCCAGTGAATATAGTACAAACAGATCACACACACACACACACACACACAGAGTTGTCTCAGGGGACAAATTTCCACACGTCTCCAGTGTTGAACTGTCTTAATGATGATGATGATGATGATGTTGAAAGCCATTTCTCCTCCAAACACTAATCAGCTCCAAAAATAAGTCTCTTGATCATCGTCAACCAAAGACCACGTGACTGTAAAGTGACACAACCTGTCAAAACACACACACACACACACACACACGAAGAAGACATGAAAGTGGACAAGTGGAGACAGTCAGAGACAGATGTGGGACACGGCTAATGACAGCGAGGACACTCACCTCAGAAATAAGCTGGAGTCATGTGATCGGCAGATCCATCACCTGACCCTCACAGTCCTTTTGTCTAAACTCTGCATCGCATAAAGAAGGTTTTTGTCTTTATTTTGAAGAAAAGAAAATCCAGGGGAAATGACAGGATTCACTGTGTGTCACGTGTGTTCGACGAGCTGGGGAACGTTTCCGTTTATAACGTGACAAATTTCAAAACGGCAACACAGAGCTGATGTTTGAGGAAATGTGTTCAAAGAAAGAATGTTCATGTCGCTGTGACTGATCGTCGACGCAAGTCACGCTTCTTATTGTTTGACCTTTATTTAAAATAATAATAAATAAACAAACACTCCCCACAAAAAAGCTTAGAAAGGCTAAACAACATTAAAATACTGTCATAACATAATTTTTTTACATTTTCTTTTTTTCTGGGTAATTCACCTTATTTTTGACATTTCCACTTTTTATTTTTTTTTAAATGTTAGTGGGTTTTTTCCCAACATATACTTTTTTCATTTTCATTTTTAACATTTAAACTTTAGAAGGAGAAAAAATTCTTTGTCACATTTTTTATTTTAATTTTAGGTTTCAAATTTTTTTTTTTTTTTTTTTCCCAGCACGTGAATGTTTCAGTGAAATATTTCTTTTGTCCTCTTGAAATGTCCTGTTTCCCCCCCCTGCATTTTAAATTGTTGTTATTAATGTTTTGCCTTTTTTCAGCAGCATTTTCTCTAAATTGTAACCATTTTTTTCTGGACATTCTCACTTTATTATCTTATAGTTTTTAGAAATGGGTTAATTTTTCTCGTTTGACTCCTTTTTAAAAACAGTGGTGTCGCCCCCTCATGGCCGTTTAAGAGACTACAAGTTTGAAACTCTTCTCCAGAGACGACACATACACAGTCTGTGGTTTACGTAAAAAACGTTTTAACTATAAAAAATACATTTTACTTCAGTTTAAAGGGTAAATTCACATAAAAAGCTGCACAGACAAAAAAATGATTGTATTCATATTTATTTGAAAACAACAATCCATTTTTTTTCCCTCGTTGCACCTCATTGGGGTCATACATGATATTTTGTTATAAATTCCACGAAACACCATCACAAAAGTTTAACCCTTTTAAATGCACATGAACCTTTTTTTTGTCCTTTTCTTATTTTTAAAACGTATCGTTGTCATTTCTATACAATGACTTGTGCTTTGATATTTCTGAAAGAGAAAAAAAAAAAAGACTTTTTTTTAAAAAAAAAAGACATCATCATCATCATCATCATCATGATAAGTTTACATAACAGCGGGAGGATCGGGATTAAAAAAAACAGTTGTAAGAAGAGGATATACTGGTCGACACACATCGATACAGGAAACACAGATACACGCTCACATTGCAGCCTGCCCGACGCCGCCCCCTACTGTCAGAAACAGAGAATCGTCACAGCCGCTCCCCGTCTTCCTCCTCCTCCTCGTCTTCCTCCACCCTTCTTCTCCTGACTTAAGGACCTTTAAATACGATATTGTTGCCTTGCAACAGATACACTCCCTGCTGCTGCAGAGTTTTGGCGAAATATTGCTTAGCTACACAAAATGAGGACATGAACGAGGAGGAGGAGGAGGAGAGGAGGAGGAGTCACTGAAAGGTGAAGAACGAGTGCAGAAAGCTCCAACGTCACAACTGTTAAATGTATTATTATTATTTTCAAAACAGTTTAATGTAAAAAAAAAAGGGGGAAAAAATATATAAGGTGCATTTGTGACAGGGAAAAACAAAAAGAAAAAAACATTCCAACGGGTTGCAACAACATGCACTGATGCCCCCCCCCCCCCCCCCCCCCCCCCAGGGTTATTTACAAGGACTGGAATGTTTTTTTTTTTTCTGTAATTTGATGTTTCCATGATGACAAAGTGGAACAAATTCAAACGTCACCAACCAGGAAGTAAGAACTGACTGAATTAGAAGAACTAACTGGGTTAAAGTTAACGGTCTCGAGGTGGCGTCAGATTTTTATGGTTTTAGTCAGTTGGTTGGTTAATGGTTGGTTGGTTTATGAGTCTGTTGGTTGGTTAATGGTTGGTTGATTAGTCAGTTGGTTGGTTAATGGTTGGTTGGTTAATGAGTCTGTTGGTTGGTTTATGAGTCTTGGTTAATGGTTGGTTGGTTAATGAGTCTGTTGGTTGGTTTATGAGTCTGTTGGTTGGTTAATGGTTGGTTGGTTAATGAGTCTGTTGGTTGGTTAATGGTTGGTTGGTTAATGAGTCTGTTGGTTGGTTAATGGATATTTGATTAGTCAGTTGGTTGGTTGGAGCAGAATGCCGCGGTGCAAAAAAGGCATTTTGAATCCACTTAATGCTGAGAGTCATTAAAAAAAATCATTAACAAACACAAGAAATAATTTTATAATAACGGAAAAATAAACAAATGAACAAAAAAAAAGTCACAAGCAGCAGAGAAATGTACAAGCAAACTACTGTGATGTGAATGTCATTCTATATGTTAAGTGCAGATAGATAGATAGATAGATAGATAGATAGATAGATAGATAGATAGATAGATAGATAGATAGATAGATAGATAGATAGATAGATAGATAGATTTGTAGGTTCTATACGTTGTATGTTTTCATATGCAGAGTAAATATTCTTCTGTGTGTATTTACTTCCAAGCAGAGGATGTGCTCACTTAGACGTATATATGTATATATAAATAGGTCTATAACATATGAAGCCATGTTACAGTGTACATACGTGTCCTCGCCCCTCCCCCCCAACAATGTAAGCATTAGCAAAAAACCCCCATGCTTCACATAGAAAAAGGCATTTCCACGACATTTAAGGAAAAAAAATGTACAATTTATGAAACATGGTAACAATAATAAATAGTCTTATAGAATAGAATCGCTGCTGTACACGAAAAAAGAAGCTCAAATTCTTTAAAATTTCACTCATATAAAAATATGTTTTTAGTGCAACCGTACGTAATATTTCCATAAACTTCACATCCATGTCCAGACTTTAAAGATGTCCACAAAAACGAGAGAGAGAGGAGGTAAGGAAGGAGGTAAGGAAGGAGGTAAGGAAGGAGGTAAGGAAGGAGGGATTGCATTTATTACAAAGCTGATACACAAAAAACATGAGCGTATTGTTTCTTTACATTTACCTTCCTGCTTTGTTTGCTTATCACAATATAAGCAACAAACATCAAAGAAAAAAAGGCACACATGTCAACGTCCAATTTTTTGTTTTGTACCGTTTTTTTTTGTTGTTTTTTTTTTTTTCGACACGTTTCATGTTTCTGTGTGTTTTTGTTTTTGTGCATGTGTCACTGTCTTTAAATAAGAAAAGTGTGTGATGTCAGGCCTCAGGTGTGTGTGTGTGTGTGTGTGTGTGTGTTTACAGCATGCTGCAGAAGTCACTGTTTCATTTTTGATCAAAAACGTCATTAACATTTTAATGTGGAGAGAGAGAGAGAGAGTGTGATGAATTTGTGTGTGATGTGTGCAAAAGTTTTTCCTCTCTCTCTCTCTCTTTGTTGCACTTCATCCCTTCCTTTTATCCCAAAAAACCTCCTCTTCTTCGTCTTCGTCTACTACGCGTCTTTGCTTCTCTTAGTGATTTCCGTTTCCCACTCGGGGGCGGGGCTTGGTGAGGAGGAGGAGGTGGAGGAGTGAGGGGAGGAAGGCAGGGACGGGTGAGGAGGCCTGAGCTCCAGGCCGCTAAAGTGCTGAATCCCGGGAGGAGACGGCGACACGGAGGAGGACGAGGACGAGCGGAGAAGCTGCAGCTGGGAGTCGGGGGACGAAGTGGACGAGGAGGAGGGAGGTCTTCCCCCGTCCCTGCCTTCGTCCCCTCCTCCTCCTCCTCCTCCTCCTCTCTCTGCCGACTCCTCAGAGTCGATGCAGAGTGAAGCGATGGCTTTGGTGCAGGTCTGAATTCCCTCCTCCTGCTCCTGCCTGACTCCGCCTCCTTCCTTCTCCTGCGAGGACGAGCGCGGCGACGAAGTCTCCCTAAGCCACTCCCCTCTTCCTCCTCCTCCTCCTCCTCCCCCTGCTCCTCCCCCTCTCTCGATGAAGGAGGTGAAATGAGGGGGAGCAGCGTCGCCGCCGGCGGTCGAGTCGTCTGACGCGCTCTTCTGCAGCAGCAGGCGGGACGCGGCGAGCTGCGCCCCCTGCTGGGACAGAGGAGTGGTGACGGACGTGGGGACGGAGTGAACCATCTGGATTCCTCCGATGGGGATCATTGGATACGGAGAACGAACCTGAGGTGAGAAGCGATTCAATAACATGTTAAAAAACATACAGTATAATAAATAACGTCAATATCAATATTAACATTCAGTGAAGCAACAAATGTGGATTCATCCGCCGCGTAAAATAATCCCACAATGTCCGATCTAGAAAACAGTAACGTCTCATTAATTATTAACAGAAAAAGAAAGAAGGAAAGTGAACTAGAGAATGAAATTACCTGGAGCTGAGAATGAAGTGGGAGGTGACTGAACAGGACCTGGTGAGGGGGGCTGGACTGGTTACCACGGCGATGTTCCCCTGGTGACGATGAACCTGGACAGAGTTCCTGCAGAGAAAAGAGGAAATGAAATGAAATATACAAAAATACACAAAAATGGAACAAATGAAATATGTTAAATACACAAGAAATACAGATGTACACGGATATTCTTACGTCTCCTTTATTATTCTTATTAGATTTACTGTGGTGTAAAATAAATCTAATAATAAAGGTCCTATACGAATAAGCATTACTCACTTACACTGAATTATATGAAGAAACAATATAATGTGAATTTTAAAAAAATAAGGTTACTGATATTCCCTGACGTGCTAAAATATGTTGAATACTGACGTACTGAAATATAACAAAATCATTAAAAAAACATCCTGATTTACCCCAACATTTGTTTGAATATACAAGAGTAAAAAAACAAATTACCGAACAAATACAGAAATACACTAAAGGATGTACTTATGTACGCTGACATGTGCTAAAATATGTTAAAATACCCAGGAAAAAATATTTAAAATGAACTGAAATAAATGAATTATATAGTGAAATAAAGTGAAAGAGAAGGTCGTCTGTGAATGTGACTTAAAGTGAGTTGTTAACACAAAAACCACATAATAATAATGATGATGAGTCACACACTCAACATGTGAGGAAGCAAAGAAAACAGCCTCAATACCAGGTACCAGGTTCTATCACTAATGGAAAAGTGAAAAAAACTGAGCCGAGCCGAGCCGAGCCGAGCCGGAACTGTGCTGTAGAAAAGCTCCATAATTGTCTCTCAGTCTCTGTGACTTTTCTTTCCGTCCATTTCATTCAGACTCAGAGTCACTGAGTTTAAAACAATCACTGCTAAATATCCAGTCAATTAAAGTAAGAACAAATGAGATGGAAAAATATCTGGAGTTTGTAAAAATTCCACAAACGGAAACTTTGACGCTTACTTTCCACGGAACATATTTTATTAATTTTTTTTTTTTTTTTTTTAAAAGCAACAACTTGATCAAATAGAATGTAAAAAATAAATGAATAAAGTAAATGATAATGTCAAACCCTCACCGTCTCCATGTCGGTGCTGGTTCTGCGACGTCCCAGCGACCAGAACTCTCCCTGAACCGACGTCCCCGTCTGGTGGATCGGCCTCAAGCTCCTCACTGCACTCTGCTGGCTGAAAACACACACACACACACGTTGGTTTTACATTCTTTGTGAGGACGCTCAGAAACGTAATACATTCCCTAGCCCCTTATCCTAACCCTAGAACCAGGTCTTAACCCTTAAAAAGCCCTTTAAAATGTCTGGTTCCCACGAGGAGCGAAAAACGTGAAACACACACGCAATATTTGCCTCAGTTTGCGTGTTACAAAATCTGTAAAAAAAAAAAAAAAAAAAAAAAAAGAAAAAAGTCTGAAATTTTTTCCTTTAAAATCAAATTAAATCAAAGATATTAAAGCTGCAGTACGTAGTTTCTGTTGTTACTATTCAGCCTCTGTTTTTTTTTTGTGAACAGAAAAGTATAAAAGTCACATTATTAGTTTGCTGTCAGGCAAAACTATCAGACCTGACTGAGGGAGCGTTGGTGTGTATACAGCAGCAGAGCAGGGCGGGTGGAGACAACAGAGTTTAACTGCTTAACTTTAGCTCAATGTTCCTGTTTTTGATATAAAAAAATATCACTTCCTGTGTGCAGGCGACACCATATATGCTGTGGTCAAACCAGACATGGTGTACACACGTGAGTAGACGTAGATTTCACGCTGGCCAAACGTCATTCGCATTTTCATGTCATTTGCTTGTTTTTTTAGGGTTGAAAAATTTCTGCTTTGACAAAAATTTCTTCGATTGACGTCACATGACGTCATTTTCACACGTGTCTGAATCAAACCGACATTTGTTTGCATTTAAATGCATTAAACGCATTACGTACCGCAGCTTTAACTGTGCTTGAGGACGGTGTTTTCTATACTTCCTATTTTAAGATCCACTTTTTTAAGACGGCAAACTATCGCGATAAATCGTGGCATAGTTTTGTACATAATGACCATGCGACATCTGTAACAGCTGATATAACTTTGAATTGGAAAACAAATCGTTGTTTGGTAAATTCACCATTTTATGAAAAGCACAAAGATGTAAATCTGAACTCAAAGGTTGGGGACCCAGAGAAAGCCCCCCCCGTGACCCGTCTGTGGGCCCCGAGCCAGTGTTTGAGAACCGCGGTCAGACCTTTCCTCACCTCTGATGGAGCAGATGTTGGTGGATTCCTCTGCGAGGGGAGAGAGGCCTGATCACCCCTCGGTGTCGGCCTCGGGGTGAAAGGTCGCGTTTGTAGTCCCGCCCCCCGGGGGACGTGGGTCGACTGAGAGGAGACAGCAGCGACAGGTGACTCCTCCTCGGGGACGCGTCTCGCCGGAACCCGCCCGCCGCCCCCAGCTCTCTCTTGGGCGAGATGTGGCGGAGCGGAGAGACGTCGCGTCGCGGCGAGAGGTGCCTGGTGCGAGGTGAGAGGTCGCGGCGCGGGGAGAGGTAGCGGCGCGCCGAGGGCGAGGAGGACGGGGAGATCGGCGACGGGCAGCCGGGGTGGTCCGGTCCTGGTGAGGACAAGCGCGAGGACGGGGACGAGAGATCCGGGGAGAAGACGGAGAAATCTTCGTCCATGGACGAGGAGGAGGAGGGCGGGACCAGCAGCCTGCTCCCCTGCGCCTTCTGCTGGTAATCCTGAGCGCGCTCCCTCTCCGCCGGGTCGGTGGGCGGAGCCTGAGACGTGATGTGGATACTCGGCACCGTTGTGAAGTAGCCGAACAGCGGCGGCTTGTGGGCGTTTCCCAGCAGGTCGGAGGCGGAGTGAGGAGACGAGTGGGAGGCGGCCATGGCGGTAATTGACAGCGCGGGCAGGCCGTACGGCTGCGGGGAGGTGGAGCGGGAACGGGTCTTAGGGGTGGAGTCGCCGTCGTAGTCGTCCTCCTCCTCGTCTTCATCGTCCACCTCGTCGCCGTCGTCCTCGCCGCCGTCCGAGTCGTCGGCGTCAGAAAACTGGTGCTCCACCATCGCTCCTCTGGAGAGCTTCTCTGATGACCTCTGACCTTCATCTCCAATGTCTGCAGAAGCAGGAGGAGGAGACAGATGAGGAAGAGGAGGAAGAAGGACGTAGAGGAAATGGGAGGAAAAGAAAAAAGGAAATGCGAGCGAAAATTATCGTAAACATGAGAGAAAGAAGAGGAGGATGGCGAGAGAGGAGGAAGAAGAGAAACCAAGTAAATGAGAGAGGAAGAAGAGGAGGAAAGAGGAGCAGAAAGATGAAAAGGAGAAAAGGGGAGGAAGAAGAGAGAGGAGAGAGGAAGAAGGGAAGAAGGAAATGGAGGAAATGAAAACAGACAGATGGACAGGAAAAAGGATGAGGGGAAAAAGAAGAGGAAACAGGAAACAGAAAAAAATTTAAGGGGGAAAAGTGTGAGAAGAAGAACAGGAGGATGAGAGAAGAGGAAGTGGAAGAAGGGTGTAGAGGAAATGGGAGAAAAAATGATCGCAAACATGAGAAAAAAGAAGAGAAGGAAATGGAAAGAGAACGAACAAAGGGAACAGGAAAAGGAAAAAAGGGAGGGACATTTGTGTGAGAGGAAGAGGAAGAGGAAACAGGAAACAGGAAAAAAAAATTAAAAGGAAACAAGGGGAAAAACATGAGAGGAAGAACAGGAGGATAAGAGAAGAGGAAGGGGAGGAAGAAATGGAAAACAGAAAGAGAAATGGGAAAATGGAAATGAGAAACAGGAGGGAAAAAACAAAGGGGAAGAGGAGGAAACAAGTAGGTGGGAAAAAAAAGAGAAAAAGGAAATTTGTGAAAGCATGAGAGGAAGAGGAAGAAAACAACATGAAAAGGAAATGGAGAGGAGGAAGAGGAGGGAAGAGAAAAGACAAAAGATGAATAGAAATAAATAATAATAAGAAGAAGAAGAGTGGAGAAGGAGACAAAGAACAAGAGGAGGAAAATATTTAAATATTTAAAACATTACAAACATAAATTTTAAATGAAAATTTGGTAAAATTTTGCAAATTTGTTGAAATGACCCAAAAGAAAATCTCCAGTGGCCCATCAGTGGGCCCCGACCCAGTGTTTGAAAACTGTGTGTGTAGCTGGTCTTCCTCATGTTGTGGGGACCTAAATGTGTCTCCACACTCACATTATGGGGACTTGTCTTCCTTATGGGGACAAAAATCAAGTCCCCATAACGTAAATGATGAAGACATGTTTTAAAGTTAAACATTTTGTCTGGGGTCCAGAACTTGTTAGGGTTAGGGCCTTGTAAATGCATTATGTCTAGGAGTGTCCTCACAAAGAATGTAAAATCAGCATTTGTGTGTGCGTGTGTGCGTGCGTGCGTGTGTGTGTGCGTGTACATTACCTCCGTCGTCCGCCTCCGCGTCCTCGACCGAAGACATGGAGACGCCCAACTCCAGACACTTTTTCATATGAGCCTTGGACTTCATGTGCTTTGTCAGGTTTCCTACAGGACACACACACACACACACACATGCACACACACATGCACACACACACACACACACACACACACACACACACACACACACACACACACACACACAC
>JAFBJR010000054.1:1254007-1285768 GCA_016785285.1 Brachirus orientalis | reverse complement strand
ACACATGCACACACACACACGTGCGCACACACACACACACATGCACACACACGTGCGCACACACACACATGCACACACACACACACACGCGCACGCACACACACACACGCACACACATGCACACACACATGCACACACACACACACGCACACACATGCACACACACACGCACACACACATGCACACACACGCACACACATGCACATGAACACACATGCACACACACACACGCGCGCACACACAAAATGTACAGAAATGTAAATACAGCAAAACCACAAAATTACACTTTAAAAATGACGTATAATTGAGTTATATAATATCATTTAATGACATTAAGTGTCTTAAAAAAACGTTCTTAAAACAAATTTACACTGGTAAAAATGACTGGAGAAACTTGTAAAAATACTTTCAATTGCCAACAACATTAATTCAGTAAAATTCAAATAAACAAGATGTATATAATGTCTATATATATATATATATATATATAAAGTTTGAATGAACTCAATTTATTACCAATTTAATGCCTTTATTTATACTTTATTACTTTTGCATCTAAAGCTTATTGTGTTTTGTATAAGTTAAGAAAATTTTACAATTAGGTGGAAGCTTCAACAGAGTTTTGTATCCTAATTTATTTTTGTGGGTTTTATCAGACAAAATAAATCAAGTTTGCCAGATGTTTGTAGAATATTTGTAATTTTCTACAGTGAGCACAGTAAAGACGGCGAAAACCAAACCTTTTGTTTTGAAGGCGAAGTTGCAGAACTTGCAGACGTACGGACGCACGTCCGTGTGCGTGCGGATGTGTTTCTTCAACATGCTGGGCTTCTTGCAGCGGATGCCACATTCTTCGCAGATGTATTTCCCTCGGCCGCGGCCACGGACGTAAACGTAGTCCTCGTTGGATTTGTACCTGAAGACAGAACCAGGAATTCAAACTTTGGGATGTCATTATTTTGGACTAATTTACTCTAAAACAAAATTATTAAGGATTAATATTGAAAATATATGTATAAAAATAAGATTTAAGTCTTTTAGGCATCATTTTTATTATTTATTTTATGGGTTTTTTTAATTATTTAAGAGATTTCAAATTTCAAGTTTAGTCCGGTAGGTGATCAAAACTAAATTATTTAAGATTATCAGCAAAAAATACAACTTAAGTGTTATCTTTTCAGTGTTATTGTTTTATCTTTATATATATATATATATATATATTTATATATATGACAGAAATGACTTGATTTCACTTAATAAGGTAAATAAAGTTTCCATTTTATGGATATACATCGTTTCACATTTTTTTCCTAAACTTTGAACTTTGTGTTTTGACTCCTAAACAAAATTACTAAAGATTATCATTAAAAATACAACATATTGTTTTTAGGCAAGAGTTGTAAGACTCATAAATTCTGAGACAATTAACAAGAATTATTAAAAAAACTACAAACACAAATAAACCAAAAATGTCTTCAGATTTTTTGGCTTTTTCGTGATTAAGTGGATAAAACTATTTCTTTATTAGATTATTTTTCTTTATTTTAGTGGCTCTCACACTATTCTTATCTAAAATAATAAAATGACCAAAGTCTCACAAATTCTTCAATAACTGCATATAAAATTCAAGTTAAAGATCCTGGTAAATTCTCTTTTTCTTTGCTTCAAGTTATTTTTTTATTTTTTCAAATACAAAAAAAAAAAAAAAGGAGAAGTGAAAAAGTGATTTCCTCTGTGGTGAAATTGTAAAAACGTTTCCTGTCTTGTCTGCAGTGGCTGGAGGAATAAGGTAACGCTGAGTTCACGGGCCTCGTGTGCGTCAGACAAGTTCGAGTGTCAGCGGCATCAAACCGTCCGTCGTCTGCGCCGGCATCAAACACGAGCGGCGATCCTCGTCTGCGAGCCGCGGCCGGCCCGGGTGGGCGGGAAATACCGAGACGTTTACACAGCTGTGGTCAGCGATGAAAATGAATTATGATGATGATTATTCTTGTTTTTATTCCGTTTTTTTTTTTTTTATTTGCCGCACATGGTAAGATCATAGAGCAGAGACCAAAAAGTTTGAAGAGGACGCAGGAGGAAAACCCGGAACGGATTTGTTTTCTCTTCTTTTTCCATCTAGAATGTGTCAGTTAATGTGTTTATTAACAGTACGTTTCATATACATTCTGATGTAAGTGCATGCCTTTTCTTGTTCGCCCCGTTTCTATGCTTTTATCCACTTATGGTGTGTGAAGCGTCCTTTGGGGGGAAAAGAGAATTACTTCACTGTCTGTTGCATTTAATAACTCCTCTGTGTGTGTGTGTGTGTGTGTGCATATTTGCATGTGTGTGTCATTCAGTAGCCTGACTCGTACTGGCTCTACTGTACAACTATAAAATATGATGCTGCAGGAATGTCTCTCACAGCAGGGTTTTTACTCCCTCGTACAGTCGTTATCCCTTTGTTCCACCATTTCATGCACATTTAAGGACAAATTCCTGAACGTTCTATGTTAAAAATGAGCCTTTTCTGACTTTAACGGCATCGCAGCTCATAATTAGCGCCGTCACTCTGCTTCAGACGGCAACATTTTAATGTCCGACGCTGGAGAAACAAGCTCACCACAAACCAGACCTCTCAAAGTCAGGTCTCTGTCCTTCCCTGTTTCACTGTGGACTGTCAAAAACCCCAGTGCTCCATTATTTCTCAAACTCTAAAGGTGCTTTCTGTGCACCAGATGTTCCTGAAACTCCTTAGGGAGACACTGAGCACACAAAGATGCCAAACAAGCGTCAGCAATCATTTTCCTCAATTTGTTTGGATTTATTTTCGGCGTAGATGATTACGACTGAACATTTGCACACAATTTGAAGGGTCTGAGATGTAAACGTACAACTATTTATAGCAGTTCTTTTCAGCTCTGGTCCCGAGGACCCACTGTTCTGCATGTTTTAGATCTTCCTCTGCTTCAACACACCAGATTCAAATGGTCAGCTCATCATTAAGCTCTACAAAAGCCAGATTATGACCCATTCATATGAATCAGGTGTGTTGGAGCAGGGAAACATCTAACGTCCCCAGGACCAGGACTGAGAAACACTGATTTATAGTAATAACATTTGGGTCTATTTTCTTTTTAATCTCAGTATGAGTATGGTATTAATTTTTCAGCAGATGATTTAGATTCTGATGTAAAAGTCTATTCTTAGTCACCATCAAAAGCTGATGGGAAACGTGTTGTTCATCCCTCAAACTTGAATCATTTAGATAAAAGCTGGAATTGTTTATGTTCCTTTGTAGGACAACATGTCGTGTCAGAATGTGTGTGTGTGTGTGTGTCTTTTGCTTGGACGAACCCGCCTTCGAAGATCTTGATGCGGGTCGGTTCGGTGGTGGCCGGTTTGACTGAGACCTCCTTCTCTACCTGCTCCTCCTTCGAACGCTCCCAGGACACCACTCCCTTCATCTTCCTCCCATAGTTACAGACGTCCACGGGCATCAGCTCAGGCTTCAACTGCAAAAAAAAGAGAGGAGAAGCATGAAGGAGACAGTGGAAGGAGACGAGGACTAGTGCGTGAACGTCCACTGATCCGGCTGCACTGTGTACCTGATCAAACCTCAGCTTCCAGGCCACAGATGACACCAGTTTTCCAGAGCTGGGCGGCGACATGGCTGCTGTCGTGAACAGCAAATCAGTGCTTTTCCTCTGTTTGGACCTGAGCAGGGCCAGTGCAGCCTTGGTACTGAGGTTCAAAGGGTTGGGATTGTACGAGTTGACACACCATGAACTGTAGACGGAGCCGCGCACAGCGGCCTGGGTGCTGTTGGGTTTGGTGTATTTCAGGAAACACCAGCTGACTCTGCTCATTGTGCGCAAGCTGGGGAACTGGAAATATCGCTGGGCATCAGCCACATTTTTGAGTAACAAGGTCTGACCCACTGTCCCGGATAGTCCTGCACTTTGGCTGGTAGCTAGCTGAACCAGCATGCTGGGTCTCGGCTGTTTTGAGTCATCTGTCTCATCTGCATCATTTGAGGAGACCATGGACTGGGGACTCGAGCTGGGCTCTGGAGCTGAATCGTCCACATCGAGCTCCTCTGGGGAGTCTCGGCCGCCTGACGGGGAACGGTCCGTGACAATCTGAAGAGGAGGCGTGAAGCTCTCCGCCCGGGGAACGTCGGGCAGGTGGGGGGCAGAGGAACGGACAGGAATGGCAATCGTGGGGGCAACAGGGAAGTCACTTAATGCTGAAAAAGAGTCATCCATGGAGCCGTCGCTCTTCGGACGTGTTTGCAGACCTCTGCCTTGGATCTTCTCAGTCTTGCTTCTGCTTTCTGTCCCACTGAGCTCCACTGCACTCATCTCCTTGACAATCAGTCCGTACATTCTCTCCTCCTTCACCCTTTTCTGCTGCTTAGTCTCAATGAAGAGCTCCAGAGAGCTGGCAGGGGACAGCATGCGTTTGCTGCCGCCGATGCCAGCCCCCGAGGCATCTGTGGTGGATATGGTGCCCGACGTAAGTGACAGTGGGATCCCCGTGTTAAGCTTTTGCTCCGGTAGTGAGTCCGGAACCTTCCAGAGTGGGTAACGTAGCGTCGAACCTTCTGTCTGTCCCAGGAACTGTGAAAGGCTGAAACCTGCTCCGCTAATGCCTCCACCAATTCCTCCAGATGGTTTGCTGAAACTTGTAACACCAACCAAGGGAGACATGCTGCCGTTGTCAGCATCGCCCAGAATCGCTAAGTCTACTCCTTGTCCTTCACCACCATGGCTAGCAACCATCTGACTAACACTAGTGTACATAACACTACCAAATGATGGCACATGGGTTTGGATCCGTACAGGAACCAGCATACCTGGCAGCGAGGGCTGGGATCCGAGATTTTGGGTTGCAAATACTGGTTGGATCTGCTGTAAAATCATGGAGGTGGTTGCTGCGCTGGGCAGCGACAGCTTGGACGAGAGTGCACCATAGTTTTGCTGTTGCTGGGACAGAAGAGAGGCACGAGGTGAGAAGGAGGCCGAATACATCTGAGAGCTTCCATTTTCTGATTTTCCATCATGCGGTTGTTGATCGTGGAGTTGCTGCAGGGGGTGGACTGGCTGCTGTGTGTGGGGCTGGTGTCCAGCCAGGGTTCCCGGTGATCTCATTGGGAGTTTTTGGAATTGCTGCTGGGCTGCCTGATGTCTGGGAGTTTGTCCAGCCTCCTGACTCCAGAATAGACCTGATTGCGGGAAGGATAGGAAAGGTGGGCCACTCTGGTACTGCTGGATTACTTCCTTGTTCATGACCTCATGACCCGGATATTCTCCCTCAGATGATGAGCCCTGAGCCTTCAGACGATGCTGCTGGGACCTATTATGAAGATAGAAGGTTGATGAAAGCTCTACAATTTTAGGTTGACTAATGCTGATAATCTTAGAAAATGGAGATGTTCTTACCTGCCGTAGAGCGGTTCATCCTGCAGGCTGTCTTCACTGATGCTCTGCTGAAGGAGGTGCTGGTGGTGTTGGTGAGATCCCATACCTGTGCATAAAGCATAAGAATGTACAGTTTTATTTCTGAAAGTCATACATAATGTTACAAAATGGATCAGCACTTACCACCAGTGCTACTGCCGACTCTCCTGGTTCTGCTGGCCACATCACTGTTGCTGTGCGGGGATCCTGTTGGTCCAGACCAGGCCCCGAGTTCTAAACTCTCCTGTTTAATTGGCAGCTCGGCCCCCAGTTCCTGAGTGACTGCCTCTGGATAAACACTCAGTGAAGCCTGAAATAAGTGGTTGTAAAACGTAGAGTAGGTCAGTTATGTGGAGTCACAATGTAACATAGATGTAGCGCAAGGGAAAAATTCTTATGTTACCTGTCGGACAAGATATCCACGCCGGCGTTCCTTCATTGAAGAGGCACTGGAGTAAACCTCACCCTGTCTGGATGAGGACAAGCTTCCGTAGTCAAAAGATTTGCTCCGCATTTCGGGCAACTCCATGGACAAAGTGCACGGTGCCTGCTCTGATGAAGACCTCCGCATCTCCCTCTGCTGGTGATGACTGGAATGACCACTGCCGGGCACTGTCAGGAACTCTGACTGCTTAGCTCCGCTACCCGAGGCCAATGAGTCCTCCTGGTTCACAGTAACAAAAAAATAATTGAGGCCTACTTCTTTTTTACTCAATTATTGGGAGCATGACGTCTCTAACAGGTGCTGTATTATTAAGTATTAAAAAAAGCATACCCAATAAACATTTTAAGATTACTTTAAATTAAAGCGACACCAAGTAACATTTTCAACCTCCAAATAATGTCTCCAAATGTCTTTGAAGTTGTTATCTATTAATAACAGGTTGAATAGCACCCTTGTTCGGGTTCGAGTTGCTCCAAGAAGGAAGGTGAAACTAACTTCACTGCTTCGACTGCTTACTGCAGACGTCACAGTGAAGCTGCTCTAAGTTTGGGGGTGAAAGTTCTACAGTTGTTGTTTCAATGGAAATAGAAGAGACAGCGCAGCTACCAGCGTTTGTCTGAGAAGTCAAAGAAAAAGTGGGAGAGTGATAGGATAAGATGGTGGACAAGGGTGCATGTTGGTCCTGAGAGACGCCGAGGGATGTCGGAGTGATAGTGACCTGGTTCTACTGTTGGACTAGTAAGGAGACTTTCATGTTCGGAATTCAAAGTTATTCACGCAGTAGTCGTTTGTCAACAAATGCACGTGTTACCACACAACAATACTGTTTTCCAACTTTAGGGGGAGCCAGAGAACAAAAACTACATTGTGTCGCTTTAAGAATGCCAAAAATAAAATATACCAAAGCTGCTGGACAGGTAGTTTCGATGTTTGCGTACCTGTTTGGTGGGTGAGACAGACTTGAGGCCTTCATCTCTGTCGAAGGACATGGAGAAGGAAGAGGAGTGGGACAGATTGCTCTCCTGACTGGGGCTGCGAGAAAGGCTTGTGCAGGTTGACTCGAAGCTCGATTCCCCGGACGAGTGCTCCATGTCTGTGAGACGCAGTCTCTTCTTCTTGGGAGGGAGCTTTTCCGATGGCATCTGGGCGAGGGTGTCACTCCTCTGCGGAAGCTGAAACTCCTCGACGTGTTGCTGCTGCTTATCTGGCTCCTTAATCATCGGAGCTTCTGTATCTTTCTCGGGCTTGTCCGGCTCCTCCGTCACCCTGATCTCTGGAACTTGGATGTTGGGTTGTCGGATGAGTTTGTGTGGGATGTGATAAGGCTGACCAGGTGAGGCCGCAGCTGATGAGGATGAAGTTGGGTCACTGTCACTTTGCAGCTGCTGCTCCATGCTCTCTGTCCTCAGGAGGGCAGACTCAGGAGTGAGGGCGTCTTCAAAGATCTCCGTGTCAGACTGCTCAGAGTATTGGCTCGATGGACCTTTGTCTAAAGACTGGTATCCTGGCTGCTCAAACGACTCAGACTTCTCAAAGGAATTTGGCCGACTGAGGGAGTTGGTGTGTTGAATTACTGATATGACATTCCCGGCTGCCTTCCTTCCCTCAGAGTCAGGAAACAGTGCAATGTCCTCAGAGCACATGCTGGCACAGGTATCAAAGCTGTCTGATTGGCTGTGAGCGCTGAAAGAGCCCTTCCCTGTTGGGGTGGCTCTTGACCCATCAAGACTACTTTGTTTAAAGTCATAGTCCCCTACCATCTCCACTGAACCACTACAGCTACTGTCACAATGTCCAGGGCTGTCCTCCTCATCCCCGATGCTCTTCTCTATCCTTCGTTTTCTTGTGGCTATTTCTGACATGCTAACTTTAGTACCATACAGGCCATGGGTAACGTGCTCTGGGACTCCTGGGCTGCGCTCACAGAGCTTCATAGCCAGAGATGAAGCTAAATTCTTAGGCATGTGTCCATAGCCCTCAGCCTCTCCTACATGGGCTTCAGCGGCTGAATGTTCAAAAGCTGCCTGCCTCCTGAGTCTGCGAAACCCTTGTGGGTAGAACACGTCATCCGATGTCATCATCTCGTCGAAGGAGTGACTGCCCCGAATGCTTGGGGGGACGCTGAGGTTAGGAGGGGAGGAAGTTGGCATAGAGTTACTCCTAATAAGTGTTGCAGAATCTGAAGGAGGCTCTAAAAGCCCTGTACTGCTTTGACAGGGTCCAGTTGGATACTGCTTGGGATCACCAGAGATTCCTACATCCCCTCTGAAACTGATGGGATCCTCAGCTATTTTCCCCATGTCCAGAATAGCACCTGATTGTTTTAAAGTTGCCAGACTACCTGGGTCAGCTCCCGCCATTCCCACTGTGATAGGCTGCCTAGATCTGGAATTGGGCCGGAGGTACCAAGAACGACCAAACATAATCTCTTCATATGTCTTGACATTTGTATTTGGGGGGCTGATCTGCTGCTCTGCACTCTCAGAGCGTGAAAAGTAACCCGAGTCCGTGCTGCCTTTGCTGTGAGGACTAAGGAGGTTCAGGGACTGGGAAATGGTAGAATCAGCATCCTGGCCTTTCTTCTCGCTCAGCCTCAGAGCCAGACGTTGCTTGATGGTGGGGGACTCATCCAGTGAATGCGCTTTTCTGCCAATCTGCGATGCCAACATGTGATGTGAGCCCTTTATGTCCTGAAAGGGTGGGCAGTCCATGCCTGTGGAGGGGACTCCCCCAGGCTTGGGGACAATGAGAATAGGCACTTTGATCGATCCCATTGGCAGCTCCTCAGCCGAGTCTGCATATGCTGGTTCCGCACCACCTAAGCAGTGAGAAAGACAGACAGTGAATAAGAACAGGTAAAGTAATTGTACACTGATATGCTAAAATGTCGAACTCTTTATGTTGTGTTGGGTTTTCCTTGAAATTTAGCTTGATCAAAGTTTTCAAATTGTATTTGACTGAGGTAAAACTACCTGTGTTCTTGTCAGCTTCAAAGGAGATCTGTGGGATGGGGCTGTCTTTGTCAATCAGCATGGTAGGACCCTCCACACCTTCCTCGTCTGTGTCTGTACTCTGCTCTCCATCTGAGTGAACCTCAGCCTCACCCACTGGTGACGCCTGATCCGGGTCCCCACTGCGGGCCACGGCTAGCTCTGAAAATGGTACGAGTCCAGCCTTGATGGCATGAGCGTGGGACTTGCGATGCTTGTAAAGGTTGCTCTTGGTTTTGAAGGAAAAGCCGCAAGGTTCACATGGATATGGCCTTTCTCCAGTGTGTGAGCGGATATGCTTCTTCAGGACACTGGGCTTGGCACAAGCTCGACCACAGTAGTGACATATGTACTTACCTGGTTTTTTAGGTTTCTGCTCTTTTTTGCTGTACCCCTCATCTCCAGGCTCAGGGCCAGACTGAGAATACTGTCCAAAAGAGCTGGGTAAACTGGGAGATTTTTGTCGGGGAAACCTTCCTGCACCAGCCCCATGAGGATGAGTATGTCCTGGGTGTCCTACGGGATACAGGTCATCAGAGGGTAACTGTCCTGCAAAAGGCCAGGCATGAGGCTCCAAGCCTGGTTGGGGTTTGGCTCCTGAGAGGAAGCGCTCAGTTTGGGGGTGCTGAGGGTATGGATGACCCAGCTGGTAGGGATACCCACTTTGAAACCCCTGAGCAAAGGGCCCTTGAGGGTCTTGAGATGGTGGGCCTCCTACTGCCCCAACTGCAGAGGGTCCAGATAGCAGCTTTCTAGAATTTTCTGTGATTGCATATTTTTGCTGAGGTGCCGATCCCACATTGGCACCACCGGGCAAACTTTCACGGTGCTTCAAATCTGGCTCAGCAAAGGTTCCCCTCTTGGTGTTTGCAGACGGCTCAGATGCCCACTTTCTCTGCAGAGGCACCTTCTCCTTCACTGGTTCCTGACTGGGGGTTTTGTGCCCAACGGCAGCTGATTCACGAGCCTCCATTTTCAAGGAGGCTCTTCTGTGGGTCAGAAGAGTTGGGAGAGAGGGGGCGTTGGGAGGGCAAATACTGGAGGGCTACCAGTTCCCCAGTCTACAAGACATGGTAGCTGAATCTTTGACGGCTGCCGACTAGTTCACAAAAACAGGAAGTACCCATCCATCGCTTAAACAGACTGAGTGTGGAGCCAGTCGGGAAGAGGGAATAAAAAGGGACTTTTAGTGAAGGACATCAGAAATATGTCTCTACTTTGTCCATTTTGTAAACCCACTGCTCTTGTCTTTGTGCGCCGATTTTCTGTCCAGTTCATTGAAAAGCAGACGGATCCTTGAATGATCTGTGGAAAACAGAAAAGCGGAGTATTTAGCTGAGGTGTCATGAAGAGCACTTTGAAAATGAATGAGCATTAACAGAAGGTGAACACTAACTTTTCTGTGAAGTAGAAAGTGCTTGTAGATCCTTTTTCCTGTCGCTTCAATGGTCATTCAGTTTTCTCACAAAAAAAAGCACCTGCAGCAAAACAAAAAAGACAGAAAACAGGTTTTCTTTTGTTTTTTGTCCAAAACCATCAACAAAAAAGTGAGTGAGTGCATGTGAGAGCGAATGCATTATTGAGTTAAAGAGAACATGCCTAATGTGCAAATGTAAATGTCACTGATTGCTCAGTTGGTTCCTTCACAGTGGAATCCAACTGTGCTTTTTGCCTTTTCGACCCTCCGTCCTCCCTCTTTCTCTCCCTCCTCCTTCCACTCAGTGAGTCACTGATGCAAAGCAAACCCACGCTGTTCCTAAAAAGACACAAAGGCTTATAAATAGTGCCGCGGAAGTGACGCTGGAGTGTCATAATGTGTGTAGGTGTCCGAAAAAGGCCAAGTCGAAGAGTGCTAGTCATCAGCGCTCGCACCTTTCCCTTCTTCTCCTGCCGTCATCGTCTGATCTAAGTGAGTGCAAACAGGAAAACACACACACACACACAGTGTTCACAGTACGAGTGTGTGTGTGTGTGTGTGTTTCCGCTGTTTAACGTTTATTTTACCACATCAACACCTGATAGCAGCAGCACGCAAACACTTGTTTTTGTACAGCTACCTTATTGAGGACACTCAGACATAATTCATTCTAGAGGTAATAATAATAATAATTATAATATATTTGTTTATAAGCAGCTTTCAGAACAAGGTCACCTTACATCTGTGAAGCTAAATCAAACAAAGTTAAGACGAAAACAGACGAGATCACAAAAAAACAATTCTCGCGTGAATTGATTATGAAAAAAAAATAATTAAAATAATTGGGAAAATAAATTAAACTAAATTAACCAATAAACTGGTTCAACGTCACCTCGTAAGCTTTAGCAAAGATGGCTCTTCTATGAAGGGGGGAAAACTAAACTAAAATACTTCAGCAACACCAACATGGCATGTTAGCGCCACCTGGAGGTGGAGGACAAAGAA
Source organism: Brachirus orientalis (assembly GCA_016785285.1). Taxonomy (NCBI): domain Eukaryota; kingdom Metazoa; phylum Chordata; class Actinopteri; order Pleuronectiformes; family Soleidae; genus Brachirus; species Brachirus orientalis. The sequence goes on along the minus strand of JAFBJR010000054.1, from coordinate 1,274,467 downwards.
ATGACTAGCGAAAAAAATATATATACATATATATAGCAAGTGACAACAAATCTGCCACAAAACTGAGAAAAAAAGAAGCTCATCACAAAACAGAGGATATTGCATTTACTGACATTGTCTTCACCTTAAAATGGAGTCATTTACATCATGGGGACTTGATTTTTGTCACCATAAGGAAGACAAGTCCCCATAATGTGAGTGTGGAGACAGATTTTTTGTCCCCACAACATGAGGAAGACCAGCTACACCCACGCGCGCACACACACACACAGGTAAGCAGGGCTCAGTGACGTGTGTGTGTGTGTGTGTTGCATTTACTGACATTGTCTTCACCTTAAAATGGAGTCATTTACATCATGGGGACTTGATTTTTGTCCCCATAAGGAAGACAAGTCCCCATAATGTGAGTGTGGAGACACATTTAGGTCCCCACAACATGAGGAAGACCAGCTACACACACACACACACACACACGCGCGCGCACACACACACACAGGTAAGCAGGGCTCAGTGACGTGTGTGTGTGTGTGTGTGTGTGTGTGTGTGTGCGTGTGTGTGTGTGGGTGTGCATGGGTGTGTGTGTGTGGGTGTGCGTGTGTGGGTGTGTGTGTGTGTGTGCGTGTGTGGGTGTGTGTGTGGGTGTGTGTGTGTGTGTGTGTGTGTGTGTGCGTGTGTGGGTGTGTGTGTGGGTGTGCGTGTGTGTCAGGGCCCAATGTGACTTCTATAAATAGCAGCAGAAGGAAACATGCTGTATTCTTAGCAGCAGGAACATTAACTTTGGGCTTACATGTGTGTTTTTTCACAGGCCTCCCCCTCCTCAGATGCATACACTGTACACACCCATGTTTGCACGTCTATCAAAGCGAGGACCCTCACATAAGACATTCTCTAGCCCCTTACCCAAACCTTAACCATCACAACTAGATACCTAACCCTAACCCTAACCTAGACCCAATTCTAACCCTAACCCTAAAACCAGGTCTTAATCCTTAAAAAGTCCTTTAAAGAAGAGAGGACCAGACAAAATGTCCTCACTTTGTAGCAAGTACAAGCACACACACAGACACGCAGACACACACACACACACACACAGACACACACACACACGCACACACGCAGACACACACACACACACACACACACACACACACACACACACACACACACACACACACACACACACCACAGCGATTATCTCGGTGCTGGGTCGTATTACTGTATTTTCCATGGTGTCCAGAGTGCAAGAATGTGGTAAGAAACCCTGAAGGACCGAATCCTGGATCTGTTGAAAACAATGGGTTATTCTGTTTTGGCCCGAGATGCTGATTGGCTGGCGGGAGGGGTCACCTGACAGGATGTAATTACAGGCGAAGCGAGAGCGGCCGGTGGTGACGGGTTGGAGCTTAAGTCCATCAAATAATCAGCTTTATTTGTACGACACCTTTTCCAACACAGAGGCGATTCAATGGGTGGATTTGTGAGGAACAATGGGTGTAAATCAGAGTTTAGCTGTTGTTTCTATGTGGGGAGCCACTTTGTGAAGATCACAAGATCACACTCCATTCATTTGAAGCTACATCTGTAATCTGAGATTACTTTGAATGGGCAAAGAACAAAACTTTCTTTCAAAAAAAGGAAGGAAGGACAAAAAGGAGACAAAACAATCACACGAGGATAAACGAGGAAGGACAGTGAGGAAGAGAGCGATGGATTAAAGAGGAAAGAAATGGAATACAACAAAGGGAGAAAGGCTGTAAGGAAACAGAGGAAGGAAAAGAGGAGACACAGAGAGAATTGAGATACAGACGAGGAAATGACTGAAGGAAACAGTCGAGGAGAAGGAAAGGAAACGAGGATGATAGGGGAGGGAACGGGGATACAAAAAGAAACAATGAGGAGGTAAACACAACATAGACAAGGAAGCATAGATACCAGGCAAGGGTGCAAGGAGGAAGTAAGGGTACATCAAAGGAACTGTAAAGGAAGCAAAAACCAAAGAAATGGAACAAGAACTTGACAAAGAAACTGAACCAGGAGGACGATCGTAAGAGATAAGGAAACAAGTATGTATATGAGGAAACAAGGACATAACAGAGATTCTAAAACAGTGCAGAGACCAAAGAATGGAATTTAAGTCTGCAGAGTGAATGGGAGGAGAGGAAAAGTCTGCAAATTGAATGGGAAGAGTGGAGAGTCTGCAGAGTGAACGGGAAGAGTGGAGAGTCTGCAGAGTGAATGGGAAGAGTGGAGAGTCTGCAGAGTGAATGGGAAGAGTGGAGAGGTGACTTTGAAGAGGAGAGTCTGCAGAGTGAATGGGAAGAGAGGAGAGGTGACTCTGAAGAGGAGAGTCTGCAGAGTGAACGGGAAGAGAGGAGAGGTGACTCTGAAGAGGAGAGTCTGCAGAGTGAACGGGAAGAGAGGAGAGGTGACTTTGAAGAGGAGAGTCTGCAGAGTGAACGGGAAGAGAGGAGAGGTGACTCTGAAGAGGAGAGTCTGCAGAGTGAACGGGAAGAGAGGAGAGGTGACTCTGAAGAGGAGAGTCTGCAGAGTGAATGGGAAGAGATGACAGTGGAGTAAAAGACGTCCATAGAGCTTTATTTACACAACCTGCTTACAAAACTGTGTGGGTGTTAATCATGTACTCACCACAAGAGGGTGAGTGTGTGTGTGTGTGTGTGTGTGTGTGTGTGTGTGCGTGTGCGTGTGCGTGTGTGTGTGTGTGTGTGGGAGGCTGTTCCATCCTGAAGGCTCTCTCTCTCTCTCTCTCTCTCTCTCTCTCTCTCTCTCTCTCTTTATTTCATGCACTTTCTCTGGAACGATGTCTGGCAATAATGTTGCCAAATCCAGGAGATAAAAGATCAATATTTTGTGTAAATCGTCATCTTCTTCTTCTCTCCTCATCTCACTGTTAGTGTGTGTGTGTGTGTGTGTTCTTGTACTTGTTACAGAGTGAGGACATTTTGTCTGGTCCTCACTTCTTTGAAGGGCTTTTTCACGGTTAAGACCTGGTTTTAGGGTTAGGGTTAGGGTTAGGCATCTAGTTGTGATGGTTAAGGTTAGGGTAAGGGGCTAGAGAATGTATTATGTCTATGATAGAGGCACTGTGTGTGTGTGTGTGTGTGTGTGTGTGTGTGTGTGTGTGTGTGTGTGTGTGTGTGTGTGTACTAGCTGGTTATTCTTAATTTGGCATGCCGGGTGTCACATACCGACCGGAATGTTTGGAATTCCTGCGACACCAAAAAACAGAGAGAAGCTACTGTGTGTGTGTGTGTGTGTGTGTTGCTCTTTAAGCAGCATAACATACTTGTAATAATGAAACAAAACCACAAGAAGCTTCAAATGTGACACTTTCTAGGAAACAGGCTGAAGGAAAGGAAACATGAAAAAAAGGAAAAGACCACAAAGGAAGGAAGGAAGGAAGGAAGGAAGGAAGGAAGTGTACACAAGTAAGTGTTCCATAAACGAAGAGAAGGACAGTGAGGAAGAGAGTGAGGGATTAAAATGGAAAGAAATGAGGGAAATGGGGGAAAATGATGTAAGGAAACAGAGGAAGGACAAAAGGAGACAGAGAGAGAATGGAGATACAGACGAGGGGACGATTAAAGGAAACAGTTGAGGAGAGGGAAAGGAAACAAGGGCATAAAAGAAGACAGTAGAAAATGCAGTGTCAAGGAAACTAACATGAATAAAAAGGGTATAGCTTAGGGAACATAGAAGAAACATAGGGCCAAACAAAGGGAACAAGGAGACAAAATAGAGGAAAAAAGGCCAGAGACTAGGGCACATTGACAGGGAACAAGGATTCAACAAAGGAAACAAATCAGGACAGATGTCAAGGAAATGACACAAAGACACTAAGAGCCGAGGACAGAAGTCAATGAACAAGGACAGAGAGGAGGAAGCATGACAACACAGAAAGGGAACGAGGCTCAGAACTGAGGAACGAGGACACAGCAAAGGGGGGGAGGACAGTGACTCAGGTGAGGTAACAGGGTGTTCTGGAACGGAACGCAGCCCTGGACAATGAGGCTGTCGCCACCTGGTGTCAGATTATACACACACACACACACACACACACACACACACACACTTATAACAACCCTTAACTTAATCCCAATTATAAATGTTAAACCAGGTCTTAAACCTGAAAAATTCCTTTAAAGACGCGAGGACCAAACAAAATGTCCTCACTCCGTATGGTTTATACCATTTTTGGTCCTCACAAAGCTACACATAAAAGAACACACACACACACAGGCATGTGCTGAGCGGTCAGACAGAGTGTAAATTATTTAAACATGTTACTAATGGTTTCCATTCAGTGATTAAACACCTTGTACACACACACACACACACACACACACACACACACACACACACACACACATCTGCACATGCTGGTGTTGCATTCTTTGCGAGGACCCTCATAGACATTCCCTCGTCCCTTACCCTAACCTTAACCATCACAACTAAATGCCTGTTCAAGTTGTGTGGACCAGTCAAAATGTCCTCACAAAGATACGTTTACTTGACAGTTTGTCCACGCAGCCTACACACACACACGCACGCACACATACACACACACACACACACACAAAGCCTCATCACTAACCTTAACATTAAATAAACCACAATTCAAATATTAGTCCCTAAACTTAACAAGTTCATCAGAAATGACGTTCTGCCTCATTTGGACCAGGTTTTGGTCTCCATGAGGACTACTGGTCCTGACAATGACAGTGTTTATGACAGAAAACACACACTCTGGTTTCCATGACTACAGAGGACATTCCATTGACTTCCATTCATTTCCTGGAGACTTACTCTAACCTTAACCATAATTACTAGTGTCCTAACCCTAACCCTAAAACCAGGTCTTAACCCTGAAAAAATCCCTTTAAAGAAGTGAGGACCAGACAAAATGTCCTCACTTTGTAGGTGTTTATATGATTTCTTTGGTCCTCACTCTGCAACAAGTACAAGAACACACACACATCTTTGCGGATTATTGTTCCAGTAATTTGCATCGTGTTCCAGGTGAACCAAAGGTAGTGTTTTAATGTGACTGTAGCTGGTCTTCCTCATGTTGTGGGGACCTAAATCTGTCTCCACACTTACATTATGGGGACTTGTCCTCCTTATGGGGACCTAAATCTGTCTCCACACTTACATTATGGGGACTTGTCCTCCTTATGGGGACCTAAATCTGTCTCCACACTCACATTATGGGGACTTGTCTTCCTTATGGGGACCTAAATGTGTCTCCACACTCACATTATGGGGACTAGTCCTCCTTATGGGGACAAAAATCTGTCCACAGACTCACATTATGGGGACTTGTCTTCCTTATGGGGACAAAAATCAAGTCCCCATGAGGAAGACTGAGGTTAGAGTTAGCTTAAGGTTAGGGTAAGGGGCTAGAGAGTGTATTATGTCTATGAGGGTCCTCACTCTGATAGAAGCACAAACGTGTGTGTGTGTGTGTGTGTGTGGGGGGGTTGCGGTCGATGTGAGTCTGTGAATGCATCACAGCGCAGGGTAATCAGATCAGATTACTCAGGTTAAACAGATTAAACAGACTCAACAGTCTGATTTCGCACTTGTTTCGATCAAACCAAAACAACAAAACCAGCAACCACATTAGGACAGACGTCAAGGAAAGGAAACAAGTCTACATGTGAGGGAAGAATGACCATAGGAATCAGGGAACAAGGGTAAGAATTAGGAAACATAAAAACAAAAACAGAAAACAGGTTGAAACATTAAAAAGCCTCAGAAAACAAACGCTGCGGTTTGATCCGCTCTGTGACGGGAAAAGCACTCTTCATCGTTTTTTTCAATTCCTGGCTGAAAACAAAAACAGCATGTGAACCGCAGACCGTTTTTCAAAATAAAACTCGCAGCCAAATTTCACCTCCTGCCACAAGAGGCTCTAAATAAAAACACACTCGCTCAGCACTTTCTACACGATCCCTGCCTCCTCACATCAGGCCAGGTTCAAGTGTGTTTACGCAACTGCAGGAATTCACCTCCCCTGCCCTCGAGCAAGGCACCGCGGCGGCAGGAGGAGGCGGCAGGCTCACAGGCAGCCGAGCGAACCACGTCCCATTTCTCTTCTCGTCACCTGCGGGTCAGGTGTGTGGGAGGACGTGCAGTGGGACGGCGTCTCTGTGCGTCTCTAACTCGTCCTCGGCTGCTCGGAATTCTATTTCCTGCTCTTAAAAGGTGAAGAGAATCTGCCGCTCTGCATTCTGTAGCACTAATTTCCCTGACAGCAGGAGAGCAGCCGAGAAAAACCTCACACTCTGAGGGGCCCAGGTTGAAATCTGAGCCGAATAATTCAACAAAAAGTGTCTGAAAATGAGGAATTAAAGGCGACAGTGCAAGTGACAAGGAAACAGGACAAAACCGGAGTTAAATGAACAAACGGCGACTGTTGGGATTCGACAGGATTTACGGATTATCAGGGCTCTACACTGTAAAGACTGATTTTCAAGGAAGTAAAATGAGCTTTGTTTTTGGGGAATGTGCCAAATAAAAAGGAGAAATAACCCGAAAAAGAAAATGTTGTCTTATTCAGATATTACAGATTAATCGTACATTTTAAAATTGAATTTATTTTTATTGTCTTTTTCTTACTGTTTTATTGTGTTGAATGTTTTTTTTTTTTTCCTTTTAGTAGCTTATGGATATTGTAAAGTGCTATCAATAAACATTGATTGAATAATTATCGGTAAGTAAATGCTTCTTACATGATGGTTATAAATAAAATTCTGTCCAGTTTTTTCCTTGTTTTCAGGAGGATTACAGTCTGATTAACAAGACAGTTTTAAATATTTTAAACATTCTTGCAAAGCAACGTTTGGCAGATTATTACCAACACAAAAAAATTAGTTAATCAGTCAATTAATTGGAAAATTATCATGATATACTTTGTTACATAATTTGACATCAATATACATCACGATATAAATCAAGATTCATCTCGAGTCCGAAACTCAAACTGGCATAAGTTAAAAAGTTTATGCATATTTCTTTTAAAATAATTAGCCTTAAAATGAAAACAGTTGTTATTAAGTGACTTTTCTACATATATTTTTGTTTATTCACTATAATAAATATGACGATTATCAAAGCAACAACAGGAAATGTCGTCACAGGTACTTTATCATGATATGACGAGATGTCTCATGTCACCATAGAGATATTATTATTACCTTTCATTTCAGATAAAACCTACTTTATTTCTTTAAATGAAGATTTACATGTGTTACAAACAATAATTAAGGTTTCATTAAGGGACTGTTTTTTTTAACACAGTATTTTGAATTAATATGTATAATATTTAGCGTATTTCACAAATGTATTCAATATAATAAATGTTGATTCTCAACATAACAGCCTTTCAAACCAGGAAAATTCAACACAGATACTTAATCACCACATCTAAGACCACGTTTTGTCTCGTGTTTGGATATAATATCTCTATAATGAAGTTAAAATGAAATAAAGTCTGAGCAGAGGATCAGGACTGACCACAGACACAGAGAATGTTAATCCTCATCACTTAATCCTCATCGGTTCATCTCGCCTCTGTTCACAGCCGAGTTTTATTTTGTTTTTAATTTAGAGCCGTCAATCATTATTCTCAGCCGTGGATGTGGACGCAGGCGTGGGCGAGTGTGTGAAGAACAAGGAGACACGCGCACACGCACGTGCACACGCATGCACGCACACGCACACACACACACACACACAGAGCAGCTTGTAGACAGTGATTTACAGCAGGTAGACAGTCAGTTACTGTGACTGGATATTTCTCTGAGAAAAAATGTGTGTGTGTGTGTGTGTGTGTGTGTGTGTGTGGGAGGTGGCAGTACAGGCAGCTCTGCTGAGACAGAATGAGTGTTTGTGTGTGTGTGTGTGTGGGAGGAGGAAGTTCTTGTCGAGCCAAGGTTACTCTGCTTTTGCTTCTTCTGTCAAAAAAGAAAAAAAAAAAAAACCCAAAAAACCCACAGTTACACAACGGAAAAACTCCAAAGTTGTCGTCGCTCTGTGACGGCAACATGTCGTTCATCCACACACTTCAGCTAATTTCACTTCAGCCCTGAAAGTTTTCAGATTAGGAATCCAAAATATTCTGCTTGACATCTGTAACTGTGTGTGTGTGTGTGTGTGTGTGTGCGATTTCATATGTATCACATGTGTAATTTTGTATTGTCACGTCAGTGTCTGCTTTATTTCAAAGCTCTGTGTGTGTAGTTACAAATGTATACGCTGCAAAAACAACTAAGCATCTACACCAAACCCTATAGGGAAAATCAGTGTTTTTACATCACAGCACACAGGAGTTGTTGATCCACTGCTGCCTCCATCACTAAGTTCAAATGTCTTATTTTGTCAATTCGGTATTCAAACATACGTCAGTGACACAAAGTGACCACACGAGGCAGCAGTAGACCAGCAGCTCCTGTGTCCCTGTGAGCTACCTGCGACCTGTTGGAAAACTCTAACAGTGAGATAAAGATGTGGACATATTGACTCAAACTGACACAGATTTCATTCAGTGTTTTTTTTGTTAAGTGGCTAAAATTCAGTTTTTCCCTTGTGTCTTAGGCAGCCATTTGGCAGCAGGGGGCGCTGACAAATGCATTACCTCGTAAAGCCACAACTTTTAGTTCAAATTGTTTCACTTTTTATTGTTTTTTTTAAAAAAGTATTTGTACATTTATAAAACACATATTTTGTGTCACAGCTGCTCCTGGACACTTACTCTAACCTTTACCATAATTACTAGTGCCCTAACCCTAACCCTGACCCTAACCTTAACCTAACCCTAACCTCAGCCTAACTTTAAAACCTGTCTTCACCTTAAAATGGAATCATTTACGTTATGGGGACTTGATTTTTGTCCCCATAAGGAAGACAAGTCCCCATAATGTGAGTGTGGAGACACATTTGGGTCCCCACAACATGAGGAAGACCAGGTACGGTGGTTAACATGGGAAACATGATGTGACCAATTCAGACGGTTAAAGAAGTCCATGTTCCATGTCGTGTCACTGTAGCCACAAACTGTACGCGCGCACACACACGTGCACACACACACACACACACACACACACTGTATCTACAGTTTTCTTTTCCAAAACAGCAGTTCTTCCACAGCTGTGGCTGTTTGAGCAACATGTTTCCATTTAACAGTGAGAGAGAGAGAGCAAAAAAGATTAAGAGAGGTAGAAGGAGAGGGAGAGAGAGAGAGAGAGAGAGAGCAGAAGAAGGAGAAGGAGAGGGTGAGGGAGGTGAGGGGGGAAACAAGCGTCCCGTTGGTGTAAATTGCCAGTGGAAAAGGGAAGGCAGTCATATTTTCCACAGGACTGTTGCTCCAGCCTTGAAACTATTACTGAGTTAGTGTGTGTGTGCGTGTGTGTGTGTACATGTGTGTGTGTGTGTGCATGTGTGTGTGTGCGTGTGTGTGTGTGCATGTGTGTGTGTGTGTATAACTTAATTACATTTTCCATAACAGTTTGCAGAAAACACCAGGAAGTGAGATGGACACAGAGGGAAGGAGCAGACGAAGCAGCTTTTGTTTTTGTTTTTTTAAGGTGGTTCTGGTTCTGCTTCTCAGATCTGGATCCTGGACTCAGCGGGTTCCTTCATGTGATCAGCCAGCATCTATTAAACACCTTGAAGTTCCTCCGAGGTCTGGGGTTTTTGGGAAAAGCTTTTCCAGGGTTGTCTCCCCGTCTGTCAAAAAACCCTGGAAAGTTTTTATTTCTCCCTGGAATTCATGGAGAACAAATGGGTCAAGAGTCTTGATGAGGCCTTGAACTCAACACTGTTCTGATGTTGTTCTTGGCTTCATCCTTTAGTCTGCAGGGTCAAGTTCTTGTTCTTAGTCTGAACCTCAGGTTTGGACCAAGTCTCAGTTCTGAATTTTGAGTTCAGCTTAAGGTTTGGAAACAAATCTACTTCCTCTTTGTTTTGGTCCAGGTTTTGTAGGCCTCGGTTCTGACTTCAGGTCTCAGTTCTGGGTTTATGATTCAGTGTCAGTATCTTCAGGTCTGTAGTTTCAGTTTTGTCTTTGGGTCTCAGTTCTGAGAGCAGAGCTCAGTATCGTGTTCTTTAGGTTCCTTCTTTAAGTTTCAGGTTAGGTTTACATCTTGTTCTCAGGGTTTAGGTCTCAGTTTTGTGTTTGGGTCTTGGGCTCTTTTTACAAGTTTTAGGTTTTTCAGATCTGTCGTTTGGGTCCAGATCTCTTTTTCAGGGTTTTACTTTTGTGTTTTGATCTCAGTTTTTGGACTGAAGCCCAGGTATATGTTCTTAAAACCCCTGGTTTTGGTTCAGAACGTCTCAGTGTTTGTGTTTTGGTCTTGGGTTAGATCTTCTGGTTCCGGTTCAGACCCTGTTTTCAGTGATTACATCTTTTTCTCAAGTATTTGGTTTTGTATCTGGGCCTAAGTTCTGGGTTTGGACCTCAGATTGAGGTTCTTTAGGTGTGGTTTGGTTTCCGATCTCATCCTGGTGGTTTCAGGTTTGCGTTTAGATCTTCTCAGCGTTTAGATCTTAGTTTCATATTTGAGTTTTGGGTTAAATCTAAGTTTTAGATTTAAAACTATGGCTTGGGTTCAGAACTCTTGGTTTGGGTTCAGATCTCTTAATCAGGGTTTCGGTCCATGTAGATCTCCTTAAAACTCCAGGTTCAGGTTTAGAACTTCTCAGCGTTTCTGTCTCAGTTTTGTGTTTGGGTCTGGTCCGTTTGTTCAGACCTGCTGCTGGTTCTGGTCTGGTCTGGTCTGGTCTAGGTTCTTCTCAGAGACTGGGGACAGTGTGTCAGGGTCACGTCTGTCGCTGTGTTTTGACTGCAGACTCTTCTGACCCGAGGTCTGGACCACAACAGTCCCTGGTCTCTTTTCCTGGTTGGCGTAAATTTAGCTGCGGCCGAAAAAGACACGTTTGTGGCACAAACTGCAAAAACAAAACCCAAACCCCTGTGCACACGGGCCGCCATGATCCTGGCGATGAAGTCCTTCATGCGTTCATCTTGATTTAGACTGTAGATACTGTGTGTGTGTGTGTGTGTGTGTGTGTGTACATTCTTTGAATGAATGATGCATCGATGCAGTGAGTAGGAGCTTCCAGCCCACAGCAGCTTTTTAAAAAGTTTGAGTCAAATTCAGGGCACAAGACTATTTCTGGTATGGAAGCGTGTGTGTGTGTGTGTGTGTGTGTGTGTGTGTGTGTGTGTGTGTGTGTGTGTGTGTGTGTGTGTTATGTAAGCAGTTTTCTTTCATCAGCATCCCTCCTTCCTCGCTCACCTCCCCTAGTTTCCCTTCCATTGCTTCTCCGCTCCTTTATTTATTTTTTATTTACCAGTTTGCATGAAGACATTATACAGTCAGTCCTTAAAGAAAGAAGAAACAAATAAACTATCAAGATTAGAAGGAAAAGATTACAAGAAATACTTTCAAATGTTTAAATCCTTGTTGCCTTGTTTCCTGTTTACTAAAGGAGAACCTCAGCAGGAACATTTAGTTGGTAGAATTTAACGTCATCTACCAGATTATACTTGATTAAAAGTCTTAAATAATTCTTGAGTGGAAAAAGTGTTGTAACAGAACTTTACCTGCTTATAGATGTTACCATTTTACATAAATATGACGACATTTCGATTGATCTGCTGAGATGTTACTATGATACACAAATCTGAACTTGTTCAATGGGACTCAACCATGTTACATTTAAAGAGCGGCCAAAATCCGTCATGTGGATCAGATTCAAATGAAACTTAGTCTGTTGGTAGAGTGTCTGATTCTGAATACAAGTACTGAATTTCGTTCAAATCCGATGAGTTTTGACAGAGATATTTTAGTTGTTTTTACATTTTTGCCCATTATAAGAGAATGGGGTTTGTTGACAATTTCATCTTATTTTGTGACGTCATCACTGGGTAGAGTCTTACCAAAATTGAATGGGAAGATACTGAGGTGATTACCTATCTATCACAAAAAAAAAGGATTGATCCGTCAAAAAACCTAGACAGGAAGTTGCTAACAGAAGGTCAAACTTACACCGCTGAAAACAGAACATCCTTATGCAGATATTAAACAGTTAGATCTCCAATCTACAATATAGTATATAGTATATCTACAGTGCAGGGCAATTATTTACAGTATTTTCAATAAAAATAATGTATATATAACTTAGAAAATTAATTTTAGTGAAAATTGAGTAATATTACTATCTCCTTCCCTGCCTCCTCTCCTCTCCTCTCCTCTTGCGCTCTCATTTCCTCTCCTCGTGTCCTCCCCTTGTGTCCTCTCGTCCTCTCCTCGTCTCTTTCCCTCCTCTAAGCAGATTTCCAGTTTCTCTTGCTGACTTGGTTTTCCTCGTCTCACCCTGGAGGACACTTTTTCACACCGTTGCATCAGAAATATGCCGTCTGAGTTTTGCTGCAGCTCTGGTTCCATCGCTCACGTGGGCCGGGTAATTACCAGAACTTTCACTTTCAGCCTTCACAGACCAAACTGGGTCCAATTAAGGCTTTTGTTGCCTGTATTTATGTGACTGAGAGCAGAACCGTAACTGCTGACGGCACCCTCAGTGTGTGTGTGTGTGTGGGGGGGGTGCGTCCCATTATAAAGGGTCATAAAACATATATCAACTGTGGAGCCGGTGCTTAAAAAAGACACAGTGTGAGGTTTTAGCTGAATATAACGTTAAAGTTGTGGAACCAAAGGCTTTTTCCTCTCGTTTACTTTTGTGTTTTTCAGTGTATTTTTGGGCAAAGATCGCTGCGTGTGTGAGATGATATGAGCAATTAATGGTTAAAATCCTGACACACATGAGGATTAAACCTGTAAATCTCTACTGTGTAAAAGAAAATTGAGATTGGGATTCACAATATTATTGTGATGAAGGAAAAACATTTGTTTTCATGCAATTTTTTTTTAATTATTGAACTTAAACAGGACAGAAATATTGAAGATAGTATCCACATTTCTTTTTTTTGTGAAAATTAGATCATTGTAATAAGCCATGAGGAAGCTCCTCTAACCCTGACCCTGAACCCTGACCCTGACCTTAACCTAACCCTAACCTCAGCCTAACTTTAAAACATGTCTTCACCTTAAAATGGAGTCATTTACGTTATGGGGACTTGATTTTTGTCCCCATAAGGAAGACAAGTCCCCATAATGTTAGTGTGGAGACACATTTAGGTCCCCACAATATGAGGAAGACCAGCTACACACACACACACACACACACACACACACACCTTCTCCTACCTGCTGCTGTGCGGATGTGAGCGGACAGAGATTATCTGGTGTGTGTGTGTGTGTGTGTGTGTGTGTGTGTGTGTGTGTGTGTGTTCTTGTACTTGCTGCATATAAAGAAATGACCTCGTTCCATTTCCTGCTGCTGATTTGCATCTTTAACTCTGTCTGTTTTGCAATTTCCTTTGCACAGCATGCAACACACACACACACACACACACACACAGTATATATAAATAGAAGAGCAGAAACAGTAAAGACATTTATTTATTTTTTATCTGCCCCTTTTTTATGAATGAACTTCATGTCAAACACTTTCCACTGAAAAAAAACAACAACATCCAAACATTATTTACTGCAGAATTTTATGCATTTGCATTCTTATGTTATGGTGCTGATGATTTATGGTTTATATAATGGTCTTATATAATCATATAATTACACATTATAATAATACAACACTCTTTATGATAAAGATACCTTGAACCCTGTATCTGCATGTATTTATCATTTTATCATGTATGATGGTTTTTTGTCTCTTTGCTCATAAAATAAATCTAAATAATAAAAAGCGGTCTAAAGCTAGATAATAATAGAAAACATAATAGAAATAAAAATGTAACTTTGAATTAATTCAATTAAGAAAAAAACAATAAGTCCAAGTTAAAAGTCAAACTAAACATTATTATTTATTACTGTCATGTGTGATTTTATTCACTAATGTTCAAAACAATCACTAGAAACAACAAAAACTTAAAAATCGTGGTAAACAAAACTACAAATTTAATTTCATTCATAAAAATAAAAGTGATTAAAAATCTACCAACTAACTAACTAACCTTAACCATAACCATGATTCAAATCTTCCTCAGAAATGAGGTTCTGCCTCATTAGGACCAGGTTCTGGTCTCCATGAGGACTCACTGGTCCTGACAAGGTCAGTGCTTATGAGCACACACACACACACACACACACACACACACACTCAGAGTAATGACACTGTCAGAACAGATGGAGGCGCTGTCAGCAGCAGCTGCTTACCGTCCTCGAAATAATGTTACAAGACCATTCATTCACCCATTCACTCACCCGCTCACACAGCACAGCGCATATTTCATACGTGCAGGAGAGCACGCTCACTGTCAAACCCCTAAGCTTCCATTTGAAAGACGGCTCGCTCTACCACTGATCCACCGCGGCCCCGAATAATCAGCTGATTCCAGTTTCTCGTCAAAGTCTCACTTGTTCATTGATGTCAGTGATCACATGACACAAACACAAAGAACCATTTATGTGTGTGTAGCTGGTCTTCCTCATGTTGTGGGGACCTAAATGTGTCTCCACACTCACATTATGGGGACTTGTCTTCCTTATTGGGACAAAAATCAAGTCCCCATAACGTAAATGACTCCATTTTAAGGTGAAGACATGTTTTAAAGTTAGGCTGAGGTCAGGGTTAGGTTAAGGTTAGGTTAGGTTAAGGTTAGGACACTAGTAATTATGGTTAAGGTTAGAGTAAGTCTGCAGGAAATGAATGGAAGTCAATGCAATGTCCTCTGTAGTCAGGGTAACCAGTTTGTGTGTGTGTGTTATATTAGGCCTTTGTGTTTCTCTGTACAAACTGTCTTTGTTTTCATATCTTTCTTTCTTGTTCTCTTCCTCTTTGTACTCAACAAACCCCGACCCGAGCCCGTCAGAACCAGGCCGGTCCACACAATAACCCAGAAGTGACAGACGACCCTGGGTCGGGTTCCAGCGCGTTAACTGTCACGGTCATCTCCAGATGGGGTGAATTCAAAATAGAAATTGCTTTATTGATAATTGAACTAATAGATGTACAAAAATGTGTAACAATAAAGTTAAGATAATTAGTAGAAACTGGTTCACCTCTTGTTTCTGTTTCTACTTTGTACAAACGGACACTTTGTCACATTTTGCTGAAGTGCATTGTGGGTCTGCGGCAAGAAGTGAGGAAATTACAGCGGACTTTTTCCCGATATCCAATATATCGGGAGTATAACCGATACCGATTTCCCTGCAGCAGGTGTAGACACAAAAGTTCTTTACTGTGCAAAATAAATCAGCATTGAAAAAATAACAGCTGTAGAGGGCGCTAGAATAAAAGTCAATCAGCTTTTATAGTCAATTTTTGTATCAGTGGATCTCAACGTGTTTGCCGATCCAGTAGTATCACGCTTTCCTAATAAATATCTGTATTTATTTTATTTACTTGATACAAACGACTCTGTATCATAATCATATTTTACACTTAAGTAAATATTTTCTTTAAGTTGGTATTTTACGCTTATATTGAAGTTTTCTGTAACAAATCTTGTTTTTCTGGGAAAAATTAAACCCTATTTTCTACTCTCTGATTATAGATGATTATTATGTATTAAGATTCTTCTTCTAATGATCATTTTCAGCAGAACGTACGCCAAGAGGAGCAATGCCGCCCTCCACAGGAAGAAAACAAACATTTCTGTCCACAGTCTAAAGTTGTTCTTCTGCTTCTTTTTGCAACGCTGCCCTCTGCAGTTGGGGTTCTTCATCACAGTTCCAGTCCCGGTGTTTTTCAGTTCAAACAGTTCACTGTTTGACACCACATCACTCTCACATTAGCAACATTAGCAACTCTGGCTGATCTGCTCTGCTAACTTGTGCTAGCCTCATCATTTTCCCTCGCCTCAGTCGCTCTGATCGTTCGTCATCTTCCCCCCCATTTAAAGTGACTTTCTGTCGTCCGCCGTGTTGATTAATCACGCAACTCGTTAACGAACTCTCCCCCCCTCCACTTTTCATTCATCAGCTCTCCACATTAATGAAGAGTCTAAACTTTTTGCTCTTAATTAGCCTGTTAGCTCGGGGGGGGGGGGGGGCTCGCGCTGCGACAGGACTATCTCCACAATGGTGTGTGTGTGTGTGCGCGCGTTGAGATTACCTCACTCACTAATGGAGCTGCTCAAAAATTTATGGAGCAGGAAGTTGAATGGGTGAGAATGATGGAGCTGAGGGAGACGGCGGCACACGAGAAGATGGATGCTGCCTTCAAGTGCTCCTCGTATGTTTCCACTTCCGACCTTGTAAAGACGTGAAGATATGAAGAAAAAGCCCAGAGGGGTTTTTAACGCGTCTGTCGGCAGCATTTACTGTTAAAGCTGTAGCTGGACGTCACTGTATGCAGACGACTGTCTTTAAATTATCACTGACCCCCATTATTGGGATTCTCAGAGTGTTAGTGTTTCATCTGCTCCTGCACATGAACTGGATGAACGTGAAGCCTGAACAACAGCCCATTCATCTGGATCATAATGTGTGATGTAAGTCTGGTGTTTTTCCACCGTACAGTCCCAGCTCGGCTCGGCTCAACTCAGTTTTTTCTCTTTTCCATCAGTGATAGTTTAGCACCTGCTCTGTGGAGGTTCCAGTCGAGCTGAGCCGATACTAAAACGTGACGTGGACAGTGTCGTCACTGGAAGAGTCACGAGTGCGACGTCCGACACAAGAATCAAAGCGAACAATGTTGAACTGTAGATCAGTTAAAAAGACTTGAAAATCCTGAAAACATGCGTTAATCTGCAACATTTAACAAGGACATTTGTAAAATGTCCATATTTAACAGAGGAGTCTGGTGTATTTAGCGACAGCACTGCTGAAAGACGGAGATGGTGAGCCCAATCACAAGCCGTTCAGCCGTATTTCACTTCAGTGACTGTGTCAGACGGAGTCAGGAAGTACTGAACCATTCAGTGAACTCATCTGTTTAGAAAACTGAGGGAAATGATTCTGGACAAAGAAAACAACGGCTTTGACCGTCACGTGTTTTTATGACGACCGCATCCACGTCGAGGAGGAACTATGAAGAAAACAACACGTCTGATACGGAACTGAGTAGAGCCGAGCCATGCTGGAACTGTATAAGCGCCATAAGCCTTCATGTGCTCAAATCTCACAGGCGAGTGCGGGATTAAATCTGTGTTCGTCAGGAGCAGAAACAAACCCACGATGTGGAGATCGTGAAAAAAATGATTACTGTTCACGCGCGTCAAACATGTTTTAATGATTCGTTATGTTCTTAGTTTGTTTGTTAATTAGTCCAAGAAAACATATAATCTGAGATTAGCTGCAGCTAATCCAACACAGGAATTACGAACCTTTGCAGGAACTCAGTTAACGTTCAGGAAGGTTTATTGACAGAAATTGAATGTAATACTCATAAGTATGATTGGCTGAGTGTAAAAGACTTAGAATAAGACTTTTATAATGTAATTTAAGGGTTGAGCCATATTGAGCCGCCAGAGAGATTATGTGAGATAAATTTTGGCACGTGAAGCACTTTTGACATTAGACGTCACAACGGACATTTAAATTCTTGTGAAAATTTTGGAATGATTGGAGATTAGGACGGTTTGTATAATCTGTTTTCTCAATTAAATTCTGATGTTTTAGGTGTTTTTTTCTTTGTCACTAGTGCTCATTCCAGCAGCATGGTTTAAATCTCCTCTGTGTTTACTATCACTGAAATGTTTTTACCGCTGCCTAGTGGACTGGAGGGGAACAGCTTTTTGTAGCCTTGGTGGAAAAAATCAGGCAGAGAATAATCTGCGAGAACCTTTCAGTTCATTGAAAGAGAAAAAGATACTTATGGTCAAAAAGTGGGTGAAAGAGGTGAAATTATGAGGTTCATAAAATGTCAGAACCTTAAAGTGATGAAGATGTTTGGAAATGTTTTATTTTCAAACCAAATTGATTCAGTTTGAATTTGTTATCTGGAGATTAAGATTTAAGGTGTTTGTGTTTAGCCCCATTGGTTTGGAGAAAATGCTTGAATTCAGCGTCAGATCACAAACACGACATAATAGTCAGTTTCAGAAATAAAATCTGTCGCATTTTGATTAAAATCTCACATTTTGTCAAAAGAAAATTAAAAAAAAACTACAATTCTCACATTTTTGAACACCTTGTAAATATTGTCAAAATGAGTCCAAACTTCATTTTCAAAGTTTAGATACAAACGTCAGTCGTGTTCATAGTTTGACTCGCGTCATGAAAACACAGAAGAAAATGACGTCAGCTTCGCTTTTGGATCATAAAGACGGTGATTTTCATCATTAAAGTTACAGCTGATGATTAAATTCATGCACAAACAGGTCAATAAGTTGGTTTTTGTGCATCAGCTTCAGGTAGGGCCGCAACAGTTAATGGATGATTAACTGATTTTTTAAACAATTAAAACCAAGTTTCTCTGATTTTTCAGCTTCTTGAATGTGAATATTTCCGGTGTTTGTGTTTAGCCCCATCGATTTGGAGAAAACGTTGGAGCTCGACTTTGTTTTTGTTGCACTGAAACTTCTTTTCTCTCCCGAGGCCTGGACTCGGCGTCAGCTTGGGATGAAAGAGTGAAGAAGGAAAGCGTCTCAGACACGTCGACTCGTCGGTCGCTTCACACCGGACGCTCGAAAACCAAACAGCAGACGCTGAAGAGAAGCAGACGTCTGTGAGATCATGATCATTTCACCGAGTCCAGCGGCTGTTTCTAATCAATAGTTTGTTCTGATGACGTGTGACTGTCGCTGAACGCACAACTCGGACACAAAGTTGGGAAAAAGCCAAACGATTCTTGAAGCGAGAGGACGTTTAGAGCCGGAGCTGCCGAAAGATCCCACTTTCGCTCCAAAACAACCATTATCGGACAATTAGTGTCAGTCAGCGCGGCTCGATTACGAGTCAGCACGAAGCCCGGTGTCACTCAGCGCAGGTGGACGCCAGCATATCTGGAAGCGGCCGGCCGTGATCCCGCCGCAGGAACGTTGGGAGGTTTACAAAACACCAATCCTTCAGATTTGGTGCCATAATTTAGTTCAGATCTGAGTCTTGGATTGTTTTGTTTCCCCCTTCAGGCAAGTGAGAACTCATTTGCCAACAGAGTGAGCTCATTCCACTCGTCTCCAAGTTCCTCTCTCTCTCTCTCTCTCTCTCGCTCTGTTTCAGAAATCCTCTGGCAACAAGTGCAAGAAGAAGAAAAAAACAAAAAAACAACAAAAGAGCGATGAGATAAAGACGGACTGTGATGTGCATGTGAAGGAAAAGTAAACAAAATGTGTGCAAACCGGAGCCTGACACACAAAGGGAGTCAAACACATGACATGACCTCACCTCCCGCTCACCCATTCACAGATTTCCCTTAATCTTATGAGACGATATAGTGGGATTTTAAGACTTATAATTAGATTAAATTACACGTTGATGGTTATCTTTAGGAATTCAGGATGTAGAATAAGGAGAGAGAGAGAGAGAGAGAGAGAGGAAGGAGAGGTGACGACATGGATGTGGTATCTGTGTGAGGAAAGTTGGAGCGATGACATCAGAGTGTCAAACACACACACACACACACACACTGGTTTCCATGACTTCAGAGGACATTCCATTGACTTCCATTCATTTCCTGCAGACTTACTCTAACCTTAAACATAATTACTAGTGTCCTAACCCTAACCCTGACCCTAACCTTAACCTAACCCTAACCTCAGCCTAACCTCAGCCTAACTTTAAAACATGTCTTCACCTTAAAATGGAGTCATTTACGTTATGGGGACTTGATTTTTGTCCCCATAAGGAAGACAAGTCCCCATAATGTGAGTGTGGAGACACATTTAGGTCCCCACAACATGAGGAAGACCAGCTACACACAAGTGTGAGGTCAAAGTGTTGTGTTAACGTGATGAAAGTGGAGGAGTGATGGAAGGATGGAGGGAGGAAATGAGAGTGGGGGAGGAGGGGGGGGGGGGGGGGGGTTGGGTTTGGGCGAATAATGAAAAATCAAAATAATGATCGAAAGACAGAGAAAAAGAACGAGAGGACGAAGGAACGAGGTGGACATGACGTCAGTGTTGAGGGACTGGGTGGAACCAGATGAGAAACACATGCTGTGAGACACACACACACACACATGCACACACACATGCACACACATAAACACACAGACACGCACACAAACACACGCACACATGCACACAAACACACGCACACGTACACACACACACATGCGCACACACACGCACACACGCACACACACACACATGCACACACACACACACACACACACACACACGCACACATGCACACACGCACACACGCACACACGCACACACACACACACACACACACACACACACACACACAC
>JAFBJR010000054.1:1245684-1253999 GCA_016785285.1 Brachirus orientalis | reverse complement strand
ACACACACACACACACATGCGCACACGCACACACACACACATGCACACACACACACACGCACACACACGCACACATGCACACACACGCACACACACATACGCACATAAACACACACACACACACATGCGCACACGCACACACACACACATGCACCACACACACACACACATGCGCACACGCACACACACACACATGCACACACACACAGATGAAGGAGGGATGACACTCGTCCACATCACATTAAGCAAACTTCCTTATAATAAACCACAAAGGTCAAAGGTGATGTGATGTCATCGGAATGTTGCGTTCAGGTGTCGCTGAAGAGTTCGGAAATGAGAGTTCTCATGTTAGTACAATTTAACTTTTTCCAAAATGAAAAAATAAAATAAAAACCTGATGTTAATTAAATTAATACTGAAAAAAATACAACCCCAAAAAGAAAAAAAAAACATAAAATCTTTTATGTCATAAAACTGACTTAGATTTAAATTAAAATTGTTATCAAAAGAAATCCATTCCACAATTATTTTTACATTATTATGAACTTAAATGATAGTTTTCCTGTTTTGGAAAATTTAGGATTTGATTTTTTGACTTATCAGAACTACTAATATTGGTGGTAACTGAAAAAACTACAGAAGAAAGTTGTGTTTTCTTTGTGAAGTTTGATGTCAGATGGAAAAAAAGAAATTAAAATGACACCTCGGATTATAAATATGACAGAAAATAAATTTGAATTCAGCGTCAGATCACAAACACTACAAAAGAGTCAGTTTCAGAAATAAAAAATGTCACATTTTGTCAAAAGAAAAGTTTAAAAATTAATAAAAAAAACTACAATTCTCACTTTTTGAATGTGAACGTGTGATCAAAAATATGACAAGAAACTTTGCTTTGGATTATAAACTCAACATTGAAATATGGCTGAAGGTAAATGTTGTCAAAATGAGTCCAAACTTCATCTTTGTAGTTTAGATACAAACGTCAGTCGTGTTTATATTTTGACTCTTGTCGTAAAAACACAGAAGAAAATGACGTCACTTTCGTTTTTGGGTCATAAAGACAGTGATTTTATTCATTATTATTATTATATTTATAATTCAAATTCATTAAAGTTACTGTTGATAATTAAATTCATGCACAAACAGGTCAACAAGTCGGTTTTTGTGCATCAGCTTCAGGTAGGGCCGCAACAGTTAATGGATTATTAACTGATTACTCAAAGAGCTATGAAGTTTGAGTGTCTTTTAAATAATTAAATCCAAGTTTCTGAGATTTTTCAGCTTCTTAAATGTGAATATTTTCTGGTTTCTTTGTTTCAAATAACAAAGAAATCCTTCAAACTGAATCATTTTGGTTTGTGGACAAAAACAAGGACATTTGAGGACATCACCATGTCCAGGTTTGACAAACACTGACCAACATTTTTCAACATTTTCTAACATTTTATGGCCCAAAAACAAGTGACACGATGATGAAAACAAGAATCCTAAATTGCAGATGAATGGGCTCAGTTTTGATCCACATCAGGACGAGACTCGTGTGAACGACCCGGACTCGCTGTCACTGACTGAACATGATCAGAACCATGTGACCCGCAGCGGCGGGACATGAGGGCGGGACATGAGGGCGGGTCTTGTGGTTTCCAAACGTCTGCCCCTGATGTGGTCTCCCCGGGCAACACGCGGCGAGAACTGAGCGGCGACCGCTGACGGTGAGGGAGGCCGTGTGGTCACGTGTGGTCACGTGCGGTCACGTGCGGTCACGTGTCTGAGGTCAGGTGGTGCAGGTAGCTGAGCAGGTACGACCAGCTGTGACTCACCAGAACGTCCTGTTCACTTCACAACAATAATTGTCTCCAAGTCATTTTTTCTTCTTCTCATGTTTTAGGTCAAACAGCTGACGCGTAATATGCTGTCAAGTGAGTCAGCGGTGGATTCTGGGAAAGAAAGGGCTGGGTGAAGATGACCGGGCCTGATGGGAAATACACACTTACACACTTAAACACGCTTAAACACACACACACACACTTTCATGTTCCAGCTCCAGACTGTTCTGCTTTTTTTTTTTTTTATTACTTTGGCAACGCGGCAGCGACGACGAGCCAACGATGGATGTTTGAATGTAACCGAGTCGAGCGAGAGACAGAGAGAGAGAGAGAGCAGAGGAAGGAAATAACTGAGGGGGCTTTATTTTGAAAATCCTCCACTTTAAACAAACAAATATAGTCAAAGTGTCATGATTCTCCATCTTTTCTTTTTTTTTTCCCCTCTCTTTTAGCACAGCCGGGTCAGCCATTTTTAGACTGGTCTACTTTGGTCTGGGATCGCTGGTCCCACTCATCAGGGGCGTCAAACAGGCAAATATAATAATGAACTTGTGAAAGTTTCGCATAATAATTAGAATCTAACCAGTATGTGGACAACTATATTTTTCAGTCCCAGATACATGCGATAAACAGTTTAGTGCCTTTGTGGATCCACTGTGATCTGTACGTTTTAATGCGCACGTGTAAATAGTAAACTTAGCTACAACATTACAATTATTTTTCTGAAGAAGGTTCAAGTTGTTCACAATATGTTTTGTAAAAAGATACTTAATTGCATGTAAAACAAAGGGAAACACTGGGATTTGTTGTTGTTTATAGGTTACTATGCTGTTATTTTACTGGTCCGGCCCACTTGAGATCAAATTGCACTGTATGTGGCTCCTGAACTAAAATTGAGTTTGACCCCCCCCAGTCCCCCATGACCGATACAATGTACACACTAAAGCCTTATTGTCAAATTTAAATCATTTATTCCCAATATGAATGTGACAATAACCAACAAGTGTAAAAAGAGGAGAAGTCCTGTAGCTCTGTGTTTCCTCTGAAGGTTGAAGCCACTGAATCTGCTCTGACCTCCAATAACATGATCAGACATGGAAGGAAACACCTTTGGAGTAACATGTGACCTGCTTCACATTTCACAGTGTGGTTCCAGTTCGCTCATTATATGTTTAAATCCAGGCTTTTGAATAAAGTCACATGTCTGATGCTACAAACACACCTATAGCGCTAGTTAGCGCTTTAGCGTGAGTTGAATTTATGACGACAACGGAAGAGTTGTTTTCGTAGTTGCGTCCACGTCCTTGTGAGACACATGGAGACGTCCTGTGCTTTGCTACACGCGCCTAACATGACATGACATGACTTGACATCATGTCATGACATGACTTGACATCATGTCATCATGTCATGACATGACTTGACATCATGTCATGTCATGACGTCATGTCATGTCATGACATGACATACACACCAAGGTTTTCTTACGGCAAATGCAAAATATTATAATATTAATATTTCAGAGAAGCAGGATGGGGTTCGAGTACGGTCGAGCAGTTGCCATGGTTACTATTTGTTGGTAGTAGCTTCAGGTTAGCGGGAGGAGCTAACATGTAGTCATGCTACAATGGCTACAACCACAACAGTGTTTTTTTTTTTTTCCCATCTGGCACGTGTGCAGGACGTCACACTGGAGGCGTGGTTAAAATGTTGAATCCACGTTTGCTTTCAAAGATCGAGATCGTGACGTCGCTTCGACCGATGTTTGATTTACAGTCGCGATTGTGACACCCCGTGTGGAAACGTCCTCGCTCTTTAAAAATGTCCTCAAAAAAGAGACACATTTGCAGTTCACAAAAGAAAACGTTACTTCAGGGAAAAAGGAAATTAATTACCAGTGTTAGAGGAACCATTCATTCATGCAGTGTGCAATAATTTCTTTAAAACTCTGAGGCCTCGTCAGCTGTTTAAGTATCATCGGCGTAAGTCTGACCTTCTGTTAGTAACTTCCTGTGTACAGTTTGTGACACATCAACCTGATCTTTTTGTGATGGGTAGGTGATCACCCGAGTATCTTCCCATTCAATTTTGGTAAGAATCTATCCACTAATGATGTCACAAATCATTGTTAAATATTCAACCAATCCCACTCTCTTATAATGGGCAAAAGTGTAAAATATATATTGATATCTCTGTTGAAACTCATTGGATTTGAACTTAATTTGGCGTGTGTAGGCAGGATCAGACACTATACCATCAGACTACGTTTCATCCAGATTTAATCCAGATTACGGATTTGGTAGTAATTTAGATGTAACATGGTTTGGGCCCATTGAACAAGTTCAGACGTGTATATCTCAGTGTCGTCTTCACAGATGAGGATGAATTTTGTCATGTTCATGTGAAATGGTCATAGCTAAGCAGGTAAATATGCAGAGTGCATGTAGGGGGCGTGGCCTCAATAGCCCTGCAGTAAATTGTGTGCTACGTGTCTCTGATGGAGGAATAGCATTGATATACAACTGTGTTTGAATCGAATCTGATCATTTTATTCCCATTAACTCCCATGAAAAGTTTCCAAATTTGAAAATTGTGACCCAACACGAGAGCAGCTCTGCGGGAAAATAACCTCCGTCCTGAAGGACGTCCTGCTGCCGCTGCGTCTTCATGTTTTTTATTTTGTTATTTTGTTAAAGAAGCCTCTAACTTTGTGGTTACAGTGAGTTTCCTGTGACTTTGATACAGATGTTTGCATCTGTGTGTAAGTGACAGCAGACGCCTCAGCGCTCGCACAGCTGGGCGCCACCTGTCCGCCTCGCGTGACCGTCCTCATCCTCGTCCTCGTCCCCCATCCACATGAAACAGGAATTTCCATGCAGTGGACTGGTGCGACGGTGATGTTGTCTAACTCCATAATCCCACGGTGCATAATAATCCCGGGGTGTGTCATTCCGCGTCTGAGTGACTGTGCTGTTTAACAAACACTGTGGTCACAGTTTGACATCCATGTTTATTCTGCGGAATCACAAACTCTCACACGGCACTTCAGCGCCGCCTAATCACATTGTTCTGCCTATTGTTTCATTTCAGCTCATGTTTGTGGATGTGTGTGTGTGTGTGTGTATACACGTGTGTGTGTGTGTGTACACGTGTGTGTGTGTGTGTGTGTGTAGTTCACTGTAAGTTTGTGTTATGTTGATGAAAGCCACACTTCCCACTGGGGAAGCGTAAAAATCCTCGAAGCCTTAAACTATGTTAGCACAATGTTAGCCAACAGCTGCAACGCTATCAGACAGAGAGAGGGAGAGAGGGAGAGAGAGGGAGAGAGAGAGGAAGAGAGAGAGAGAGCGAGGTCAGTGAGGTTCTATTTTTATCTCACTAGTCGTGTTTCGACTTGAATGGAGGCAAAGAAACAAACAAGAACTGTGTTGGAAGGCGAGCAAGCAAATTATTTCATAACCTTGGCTCACACACACACACACACACACACACACACACACACACACACACACACACACACACACACACACACACAAAATTGCCCGTAGGTGTGAATGTGAGAGTGAATGGTTGTCTGTCTCTATGTGGCCCTGTGATGGACTGGCGACCTGTCCAGGGTGTGACCCCGACCCTCGCCCTGTGTCAGCTGGAGTTAGGCACCAGCGACCCCCGCGACCCTCAGTGGATAAAGCGGTACACTGTTTTTTTTGCCCAATCAACTTTTGATCACAGGCCAAAACAGCTTCAATGCTGAGCGTTTCGCTCAAAATACACCAGTTGTGAGATGTGTGGCTACTTCCTGCTGAAAAAGGTGACTTCCTGTCAAAACTAGTCACAGCAGTTTCGGGAAATTTTAATAAAATTATCTTATATTTAGTTTTAGTAGCTCTTTGTATAAAAAATAAACACACGTTAGGAGTAAGGTGTTTTGTTTTACGTCGTAAAACAAAAGCGTGATCAAAAATTAGCCACAAATAATCTGGTTTTGATTTTTAAAATGTTTTTTTTCTCCATTATCATTTTCTTTTTCTGTATCCAGGGTTAAATTCTGAGTCCAGGTGCATGTACAAAGAAAACAGTAATTCAACTACCCGCCACATTTTCTATTTGTGTGTTTGTCCGACTTGGAATAACATGCTTACATGTATTTTCCAGATTTAGTCGGATTAATGCAGCAGGACATATAAAAACGCACAGACTACAGCTTATTTTCTTGCTCCACACTAAAATTTTGTCAAATTTTCCTCGTCAAACAAAAGGATACTGATGTCGTTCCACTAATGTTTGTATCAATGTGAGTTTTCTTTACATTAGTGCTGAAGTCACGTCCAATATGTGAGTATTCTTCATTATTGACTAATTACTAACTATTTTGATAATTAAATAAACTTTTCTTTCTGGTTTCAGCTTATTAATATGCAAATTTGTTCTGTTTTTTTTTTTTTTTTGACAAAACAAAAATATTTTAGAAAACCTTGGTGTTTTTTTTAGGTTTGGGAACCTAAAGTTGACATTTTTAAACCATTTTCTGCTTTTCATGGATGAAACAACCAATCAAATTGTTGATGTTATAGAAAATAATGGTGTAATTTTGTCAAATATTAAAAGAATGAGTAGTAGCAGCTCCAAATATCAGGGAAACCCAGAGTAACCAGGGCAGCAAACAGCCCAGAAACCAGCCATTACACACAACAATGAAGAAACGTATCCAAAAAGTGCAGCGTCCCAGCATTTTCTAGCAGCACATAAACAAAGAAAACACCAGTGTCGACTCACTGGCAACACAACACAATTAAAGCAAATACCAGAGAAACTGAGTCACCAGAGATGAAACCACATCAGCAGCTTCACAGTTTAATGTGCAACAACAATAAAGCAGTCGACGAACCTGTCGAATCAGATCTGACGCCAAAGAACAAATCCAGAAATAAACCTGTCTTTTCAGCCGCAAACTCTTCACACACACACACACACACACACACACACACACACAGACCAGTCAAACCAGTCAGAGCAGCTGCAGATGTTCATACGTGACAGAAAAACACAGCTGAAGGTCTGATCACTCTGATGATCAGTGAAACTGCCATCAATAGAAAACTGGACAAAAGTCAACTCGTCAGATCTGACGAGTGTTCTTTAACATTTACAAACAAAAACACACGTCCGACGTCGGGTTTTTTTTTTTCCACATACGTGTTTTTACGTTATGAGAGACAACGGAATACGGAACATGTTGAACGTAATATTGTCAACGAGGGCTGAGGGGCTCACAGTGCGATACGTGGTACACAGTTCACGATACCAATGATGTCACCATATCAACGTATTGTGAGACGATCGTACGTGACGATATCTGTCTAACTGAAGAAAACCAAACGCTAAAAGTTCAAATTTCTTGATTTATTCACAACATGGAGCACAGAGTGTATAAAGTCTCCGTATAAACCTGGATGGAGCATCTTTTAACGTAGTTTTCTCCGACATTATCCTGACGTAAACTCCCTCTTCTTCAGTCAGGTAACCTCCACCTAAGTTTCCTTCATTCAATTGAGCAGCGCCACCATGAGGAAAAATGAAGTAATGACACCCGGTGAGTGAAACCGGCAGGGACTGATATTTCTCCTGGCGTATTGGTTATCGTATTACATGAGGAAAGACAGCGATGTATCAAGACTCGTTAAGACCTTTAACTGAACCTGAGCTGTGTTTTTCCTACTGTTACCATGGTGACGGAGGCTCGAGGACAGTGACAGGATGAACCTACCTGATGCGTCTGCACATGCTCAGTGTGGATTCAGCAGGTCACCGAGGGTGAGTTCATGGAGTCATCCTGCAAAAAAAAAAAGAAAAGAAAAACAAATGTTTGTGAAAAACAGAAAATATTGTAGTTAACGTTCACAGTACGTCGTGGTTTTTTTTCTCCTTTTTTCTTGTTGGTAAAACTCCTACTGTGACGTCCACTTCAAACTAGTTTACGCCAAAAGTCAAAAGAAATGATTCTTATTCTTAACCACACATATATTTTAAGTTTTTTTCTTGTTCTTCTTAAATTGTCTTTGAATTGGGACAAAATGTTCGTATCAAATGACGTAACAATTTTGAACATCACGTAAACGTAAATGTGACGTTTGAGTTTGAGTTGATTGATGGATTTAGTCAGTGGTTTTCAGTGTGTGTGTGTGTAGCTGGTCTTCCTCATGTTGTGGGGACCTAAATGTGTCCCCACACTCACATTATGGGGACTTGTCTTCCTTATGGGGACAAAAATCAAGTCCCCATAACGTAAATGACTCCATTTTAAGGTGAAGACATGTTTTAAAGTTAGGCTAAGGTTAGGGTTAGGTTAAGGTCAGGGTCAGGGTTAGGGTTAGGACACTAGTAATTATGGTTAAGGTTAGAGTAAGTCTGCAGGAAATGAATGGAAGTCAATGGAATGTCCTCTGAAGTCATGGAAACCAGTGTGTGTGTGGAAGTGTGAGGGAG
>JAFBJR010000054.1:1225684-1240684 GCA_016785285.1 Brachirus orientalis | reverse complement strand
GTGTGTGTGTGTGTACTTGTATTTATATTTCTTAAATTTAGGGACAGGGTTAAGGTTAGGGCAATAGTAATTACAGAAAATGAATGTATGTCAATGCAATGTCTTCTGAAGTCATGGAAACCAGTGTGTGTGTGTGTGTGTGTGTGTGTGTGTGTGTGTGTGTGTGTGTGTGTGCGTGTGTGTGTGTGTGTGTGTGTGTGTGTGTGTGTGGTGTCCTGGCAGCGTCTGTAGCACAGACGGTAGAAGGGGCTTATACCTGCAGAGCGAGAGAGAGAGTATGAATGTAGAGTGTGTTGTAAAAACTGAACGTCAAGGTGATTCAGCCACCTGTCACACTCACATGTGTGCGCTATTAATATAGGTCAGGTGAAACGAAAGATACACCACATGTCAGAAAGGAAGAAGAGAAAGAAAAACAAGAGCAAGTCATTTATTTTTAATATTTAAACAAGCGTGTATGATTCTGTATCCGTCTGATACTGGACCAGATATTGAAGAGAAGCAAAAACATCGCCATGGCGACACATAACACACATAACACACACACACACACACACACAGAAATAAAAGCAGACGTTGTTTGACGTGTTCACTGTCTCTGCAATAACATTTTCATATCACATGCAAATAAATGAAAAGCTGTGGGGGGGAAAAGCCGGAAAAACACGTTCAAAAACTTTGAAACACTGTTCTGTTCTGTGGCTACGAGGTTAGCGTTAGCGTAAAAGCATAGTTTCTGTTTTACATCTACTTTACTTCAGTCCAGACTCATAACACTGTGTCTGTGTTTAAGAAAATAAAGTTAACGATATGACTGTGGCTCATTTCGTTTAGTGCAACAATCAAACTTGATTTTCTTGCTGATGCTGACACTGATGCTACAGCATCTAGCTACAGCTGCTAACATCACACCACGTTGTCTGACTAAAGTAGCTACTAACATCCTCCCTAATGCCATGACATCTATCTACAGTAGCTGCTAACGACAAACACCAGCGCCATAGCATCTGGCTAAAGAATATGCTATTGTTAAACACTGTGTTTGGCTAAAGTAGCTACTAACATCCTCCCTAATGCATTGACATCTATCTACAGTAGCTGCTAATGACAAACACCAGTGCCATAGCATCTGGCTAAAGAATATGCTATTGTTAAACACTGTGTTTGGCTAAAGTAGCTACTAACATCCTCCCTAATGCCATGACATCTATCTACAGTAGCTGCTAACAACAAACACCAGTGCCACAGCATCTGGCTAAAGAATATGCTAACATCAAACACTGATACCACAGTGTCTGGCTATAGTAGATGCTAGCACGCTAACAGGGCAAAGTAGTACAGTTAATAAACAACATGTAACAACGACGCAGTATGTGGGACGAAAAGCAAACACACAAAACAAACCACATTTAAAGAGAAGAGTGTCGTCTCTGCTGAGACACACGTGCACACACACACACACATGCACACACACACACGCACACACCGGGGTAGGAGCTGCTCACTTCACTGTCTGAGAATTTGTGAATGGAAAAATAGTTTAACACAGTTGGCCTGGACAGCAGGACGTCCTACGCTTGTCTCTGAAGAGGACAGGAGGGACTGTCTGTGTGTCCACCCATCTGTGTGTCTCACTCGTTGTTGTTGTGAATCTGTGTGTGTGTGTGTGTGTGTGTGTGTGTGACATCTCGTCTCTTGTCTCTGTTTCTTTATTTGTCTTTTCCAACAGTATTTACTTAACTGCCTGTCAGCCTTTTTCCAAACAAAGAGACAGTCGGCTGCAGTTTTTTTTTTTTTTCCACTGTCTCTCCGTCTGAATCACTAAATCCACTAAAAAGCCAATGTTAACTTCTCTGAAAGTTAAAGTAAACAAACATATTTAAATGAACAAATAAATTAAAAAAAAAAAAGGTCAGAGGTGATGGATGGAAGAGGACAAAATGCAAAGGAAATGCATCCATTTCAAAATAAAGTCATTCCGAGGTTCAAAATAATGCCGATTATTGAGACGGAATTAGAACGAGAAGAAGAGAGAGAGAGAGACGCGATGTGGGTGAAATGAGGACAAAAGGAAGGAGGTAAGACAAAAGGGGGAAAAAAACAACAACTCTTAATTTCAAAATAAAAGCCTCTCAGAGGGTTAAAAATGATGCTGCATACATTAGGAATGAATGGAGAAAAAGAAGATGAGGAGACGAATTAAAGGAGAAAACGGTGATGATGAGGATGAAAAAATGAGAGGTGGAGAGAGAGGGATGAGAGAAAAGAGGAGGAAATATAAGAATTTATATAAAAAAACAGAAGGAAAAGGTGAAAAAAGAAGAATAAATGACATAAATGAGACGTAACAACGGGAAGTTGTTGTCAAGGTCGCTCTGTGTGCGAGTGTGTGTGTGTGTGTGTGTGTGTGTGTGTCTCCCCTCGTTTAATGGAGGGAACTGACACCAGTGTGTGAGACAATCAGCTGACCAGTGTGTGTGTGTGTGTGTGTGTGTGTGTGTGTGTGTGCGTGTGTGTGTGTAGATGGATGGATGAGTGGGTTTCTAATGAAGTGCTTCATGTCACTGCCACCTGTCTCTCTCTCTCTCTCTCTCTCTCTCTCTCTCTCTGTCTCACACACACACGCGCGCGTGATTTACCACACACTGTCACTCGCGGCTGCTGCATCGCCACGACAACAGAGGACGAGGACATCCCCCCTGCTTGGTGGCAACAAGCCACACACACACACACACTCAGGGACACACAGGAGAGCAATCTGTTTACAGACCTGGAAAAAGAAGGGAATGAAAAAGAGGACAGACAGACAGACAGACAGACAGAAAGACAGACAGACAGACAGACAGACAGATGGACTGACCTGTCATCTCTCTCTCTTTTACTTTCTGTTTCTTTCTTTTTTATCTCCGAAAGCATTTCCTCATTTTCACACTGCCTTCTTCCATTACCACGGTAACAGACACGACCAGCCTCACACACACATACACACACACACACGCATACACACACACGGTCTGAAGTTTAAAGTCCCATTCCGTCCACTTTGTCAGCAGAACATCCATTCATCCGGCGGCAGCTCCTGTGTCAGCGTCCCACACTCTGTGTTTACATCTGCTGTAGTGCGCTCAGCAGGCAGACAGGCATGTGTGTGTGTGTGAGTGCGTGTGCATGTGTGTGTGTGCATGTGTGTGTGTGTGTACAGCAGAGTGGGAGCCCTAGAGAAACACTCCTCTTGCCACAGGAGTAAAGCCCAGGCGTGACGCAGAGCCAGAAATAGATGTCAGGGCCCAGAGTGGGAGGAAGTGCAGGGCCAACACACACAGCACTTCTGCAGCGACCCGCACACACACACACACACACACACACGCACACACAGTGTACTGCACACACAGGTACAGCATATACCTGAGGTGAGACAGCCATTTATCAACATCCTGACTCGACACATGTTGCTACAAACGCTCGACTAATAAACTCAGATAATGTGACTAAAGAGTCAAAATAAAAAAAATTGAATTTTTTAATTAGATTGGTTTTATTTACACACACACCAAATTAGTAATCATGAATTTGACCTTTGCATTTCACCCAGTGAGCACACACCCACAGCAGGTGCAGGTGCAGGAGCAGGGGGCAGCACTCATCACCTTGCTCAGGGGCACCCCAGCCTTTGACCTGCTGCCACATGGGATCTGGCAACCCTCCGATTACAAGCCCAATTCCATTCCGCTCATCCTTACTGCATGATGTAGACTCTGTCAACTCAAAAAATTAACTATTTTAAAGTCCACAGATGGTAACCACCACGCTAACAACTTGCTACATGCTAAACCAGAAAGTGACCAACTGTGATGCAACATCATCTAGCTCTGGCTACTAACATCACACAGAACTGCAGGAAGGTCTGGCTACTGTAGCAGCTAACAGTGACTACTGTAGCTGCTAACATTGACTACAGTAACTGCTAACAGTGGCTGCTGTAGCTGCTAACATTGACTACAGTAACTGCTAACAGTGGCTGCTGTAGCTGCTAACATTGACTACAGTAACTGCTAACATTGACTACAGTAGATGCTAACATTGACTACAGTAGATGCTAACATTGACTATAGTAGCTGCTAACATTGACTACAGTAGCTGCGAACATTGGCAGCTGCAGGTGCTAATATTGACTACAGTAGCTGCTAACATTGGCTGCTGTAGGTGCTAACATTGAATACAGTAGCTGTAGGTGCTAACATTGACTACAGTAGCTGCTAACTGTGGCTGCTGTAGGTGCTAACATTGAATACAGTAGCTGTAGGTGCTAACATCGACTACAGTAGCTGCTAACATTGACTACAGTAGCTGCTAACATTGAATACAGTAGCTGCTAACATTGACTACAGTAGCTGCTAACTGTGGCTGCTGTAGGTGCTAACATTGAATACAGCAGCCGCTAACAGTGGCTGCTGTAGGTGCTAACATTGACTACAGTAGCTGCTAACAGTGGCTGCTGTAGGTGCTAACACTGAATACAGTAGCTGTAGGTGCTAACATCGACTACAGTAGCTGCTAACATTGGTTACTCACATTTGATATTATTCATGTATTCACAGTGGGCCAACGTGAGGTCAGTGTTGGTATGCACTTGACTGAATGTATGTGTGTGTGTCACCATCATCGCAGTATATTTGCAAACATCTCTATGCAGCCTGTGCCTGGTTGAACACTGATGTATACACTATGTATAATGTATGACCATACACACGCACACACAGAGAATATCATGAATTATGTACACGTGCAGCTTGTTAATCTAAAAATAGTTCTATTGTTTGACTTTACATGTGTTTTTCATTATGATCTTTAAGCACAAACCTGTGGTTGTAAATTTGTCACAACATATGGACACATTGTGTTTTCTTCTATTCATTAAAGGGATAGCTCTGTATTTTGTTTTGTTTTCTTAACGTGTTTGTGTGGACACTGAGACACATGCTCTCCCAGGGAAAAAATGGCTCGCAGGGAAACAATGTTAAACATATGTTAGCTACTTAGCAAAGGGACCACTTCATAAAATCTATGTCAGTCTATGATTTCTTAATAATATGGACACATTACCTCGGCATTTAACGGCGTCTTCTGAAGGAAAAACAGCATTAATAACATTTTTGTGATCTGTTTACTCCCACACCAAAGTCCATAGACAAAATCAGTGATTTTACACCACACCATGCAGGAGGCTGTTGATCCACTACTGCCTCCATTACTAAGTTCAAATGTCTTATTTTGTCAATTCGGCATTTAAAATCCTTTGTTCAGATTTACCTCAGTGACACAAGGTGACCACACGAGGCAGCAGTAGACCAGCAGCTCCTGTGTGAGCTGTGAGCTAAAATCACTGATTTTGTCTATGGACTTTGGTGTGGGAGAGTGAGAGGTTTCTAAACTTCACTTTCCTGTTGGAAAAGTTTGTCTAACAGTGAGATAAAGACGTGAACATATTCTTAAGATATCAGAGACTTAAAATGACTCAGATTTTATTAGCTAAGTCTTTAATTAAGTGGCTTAAATCTGTTTTTCAGCCATGTTGTCAGTGTCTCCATCAGTACTTCATATAACCACACTTTGACTTTCCCTTTAAAGGCACATCAAGCACTTGATTGTTAACAGTCAGCTATAACACACACACACACACACACACACACCAGCAACTGCTGGTTATGAAACAGCTGTTGAGTCAAGGACTGTGCGAGCATCCGAGCAGTGAGAGTGCAGCTTACATAAATACTTGATCAAATGTGGAACACTCTGTGTCTGAAAATATATAATCCGCCTTGTTAGAATCACTCACCATGAGGGCGGAGTGAGGGAGGGAGGAAGGAGAGGAAAAAGAGGGAGAGTGTAAACAGAGGGAAGGATCAGGGAAGAAAAGAAGTGTCGGTGTCAAACACATCCGGAGCCTGAAGCCTGAATCACTTGAATCCATGATGGTTTTAACAAGATGAAACTGTGTTAACATCCAGAGGCTCCAGCTCTGACAGCGCTCTTTATGTGATGCTGTCACGACACGACATAACCAGGACGGTTCCAGACTCCATGGACTTCTCCATTTTCAGCTAACAATACATTAACAAAATCATCATTTTATCAATACTGTAATCGAGTCCTGTTGATAGGAAATTCTACAAACTGGACCTTTAACTACTCTATATGCTAATGCAAAAGTTAGGAAGTAACAGATCTGAATTGTTTCCAAAAAAATATATATTTTTCTTAATTTGTATAATATTTGAACGGTTAAACTGGAGCCTTTCCGATATGCTGATGGCGTTATTTCATATTTTATCATTGTGTTCAATTAAGTTTGTTCACACAAGTTCACATGTCGTCATGGCAACCTACACACACATACATTTTAGTCTCAGAAAAACAATCACTTATGTGAAGTACACTGTTATTGGATAATATTCATATAATTGTTGACGTCATCGAAAGTAGACGTTGACAATCGTTGATGTTTTATCTGTGCCATGTTTTTAAAAATTCTTGTGCTAAAAGTCTGTGTCCCTGCCTCAAAAAGACCAACAGAAAATAACAAACATTAATACGACTTTGGTATTTGTGTCAGATATCGGACAAATGGAAAAACAAGTTTGAAAAAAGTTAGCATTGACTTAGAAAATTTTGCACAATTTTGGTAAACAATTTGTCTGACACACAGTATAGTGCAAATGTGAGTCACGATACGATTAAAAGTCAGTTTTCATAAGAACATTTTCATTGGTAGAACAGTTAAGCCAGATGTGCCACTTTTCAGATGAGGCTCCGTCAAAACAGACTTGAAAAACACTGTAGAGCAAGAACAAGAACTGAATCGAACACAGGACAATCGGAAATGCAACCATTAATTTACAGCCTCTGTGATCTACCATACATTTTCCAGCCCCAGTCAATGGTATAGAAAATACAGGCTAAAGTGGCCTCAATGTGATTTTTTTTCTTTGTCTGCTTTGTGTCTCGTTACCAGGGAGATTTGTGATTAACATACGGACCGTCTTTAGGTGCAGTTACAAGCTCTGACTGGCTCTTTTTCTTCTTCTTCTTAGTTAATGGGGAATATTAATTTCCTGTATTCCATCTTTACTACATTAATATTTGATTAAATATGACCAGGAGTGTCTCGACCTCAAGTCTTTGTCTCTGTCGTTTTACTGCTTCTGTCTTTGTCGTCTCTCTTTTCTTTTTTTGTCTTACATTTTTTAGTTGTCCTAATTTTTTAACAGTATATATCAATCTGCTGTGTGTTTTCTTTATCTTTTTGGCCTTATTCTTGATCCCGCCGTTTGTTGGACCTCGGAAGTCCGAACTGGGGGTTGACCACGTTCCAGTTGAGGAAAAAAAATCGAGAAGAAAACAAGGACGCAAACAAGTGCCAGGCTAGCAGCACGCATCAATAACGAGACTCTACAAACAGCATAACATCATTTAAATGGATAGAAACTGTTATGTGTACGACAAACGTGACACAGTTACTTGTAATAATAGCAGTGTTTGTCCAGTATAGTGAGGTAGCTCCCAGTTTCTGCACTGGACTTTCCCACGACAAATTGTTCCCATTGGTGACGGGACGTCATGCTATTTAATTCGGAAACACCAACGTTTGGAAGTCACCAAATTCACAACAAACTGTCAACAATGAGACGTCAA
Organism: Brachirus orientalis; assembly: GCA_016785285.1. Taxonomy (NCBI): domain Eukaryota; kingdom Metazoa; phylum Chordata; class Actinopteri; order Pleuronectiformes; family Soleidae; genus Brachirus; species Brachirus orientalis. The sequence goes on along the minus strand of JAFBJR010000054.1, from coordinate 1,232,992 downwards.
CACAAAATACACAAGAAGTAGTTCTATGAATAAAATATTGATTGTTTTTTGTTATTTTGACTCGATTGTTGACCTTCAGTTTACAGTTTAGCGAGTCTGAACGAACCACCGACAAAAGCATTAAATGACATTAATCCATTACTACAATAATCATCAACGGTTCTGATCGTCAGCTAATCAGTTTGAGTGTTTATTTCATTATCATTACGGCAACTTGTCAGATTATTCGGCTTCTTAAATGTGAATTTTGATTAGTTGTTGCAGCTCTACACTCAACATACAGTAAAGTGCTCTCTCTGCTTCACACCATTCAATTCAACGGTCAAACACACGTTCACTGGTTAACTGTATGTGCACATACGCATACAGTACCTGCACGTAAACGGCACACGGGAACAGCCGTATGTGTCTCACACACACACACGTGTTTGTGCTTTGATCAGAGTGAGGACCCTCATAGACATAATACAACTAGATGCCTAACCCTAACCCTGACCCTAACCTTAACCTGACCCTAACCTCAGCCTAACTTTAAAACATGTCTTCACCTTAAAATGGAGTCATTTACGTTATGGGGACTTGATTTTTGTCCCCATAAGGAAGACAAGTCCCCATAATGTGAGTGTGGAGACACATTTAGGTCCCCACAACATGAGGAAGACCAGCTACACACACACACACACACACACACACTCTTTGTGTGGACCCTCATAGACATAATACATCCCCTAGCCTCTTACTCTAACCTAAACATAATTCTAACCCTGGTCTTAACCCTCAGAAAGCTCTTTATGGAGGTTTTTTTTTTTTGGTCCCCACGAGGATAGAAAAACATGTGCACACACACACACACAATAGAATGAAAGCAAATTATGGCAGGGCAGGTTTTAATCTCAGATTTAATCTGCACTGATGATGTTTCTCTACATAACTTTATTGAAAAACAATGATTCCTTTAATTTAGTTTTTTATTGACAACGTGTGTGTGTGTGTTGTTTTATCACTGTGTCAATAAAAGAGAGAGAGAGACAGAGAGAGACAGAGAGAGACAGACAGAGAGAGAGAGACCACTTTAGCCTCTGAGCCACAGGGGGATCCAGTGGAGTGTTATGCAACCAAGCTGTGCCAAAACACACACACACACACACACAGGCTGCCAGCTGTCTCTGATTCCAGCAGTGACAACTCTCTCTGTCTGTCTGTCTGTCTGTTTGACTCTGTCTGTCTCTCTCTGCGTCTCTCTCTCTCTCTCGTCCTCCATCTGTAATTGTTGCTTATATTTACCTTTATTTACCCTCAAAAATCTCGCGGGCCAACATTTAAACATTTCAAAGTGCAGACGTTTCGCCGGCCGACTTCGGACACGAAAAACGGGATCCAGTGGAGTGTTATGCAACCAAGCTGTGCCAAAACACACACACACACACACACAGGCTGCCAGCTGTCTCTGATTCCAGCAGTGACAACTCTCTCTGTCTGTCTGTCTGTCTGTTTGACTCTGTCTGTCTCTCTCTGCGTCTCTCTCTCTCTCTCGTCCTCCATCTGTAATTGTTGCTTATATTTACCTTTATTTACCCTCAAAAATCTCGCGGGCCAACATTTAAACATTTCAAAGTGCAGACGTTTCGCCGGCCGACTTCGGACACGAAAAACGCTGACACTTCATCATCATCGTCTATCATCGTTCTTAAAGAAAATAAGACGACTCTTGAACCTTCAGTCTGTTTTTATCGGGTGCTTTTATTAAGACACAAAACCAACAGTGTGTTTATTAATCTGCATAAACAGCAGGATAAAATGACGACGCTCTCAAAATGTCTTGTTTTAGTCCACAAACCAAAATATTCAGTCCTAATGGTTTCTTTGTTTATATGGAGCAATGAAACCAGGAAATATTCACATTTAAGAAGCCGAAACATCACAGAAACTTGTCCTAATTGTTAGAAGAAGGAAAAAAATGGTGGGATTAAGCCCAATCCAGCAGTTCTGGAATAACAACAGTGAGGCAGATTCATTCATTAGTCTTCATCAGGAACAGACTGAAACCAAAGGAGGAAGATGATGATGATGATGATGATGATGATGATGAAACAGCAGCAGAACATTAAAGTTCAGGATGTGAGTTTGTGTGTCCACAAACCTTTGGCCACATATGACGATCTTCTGCTGTCATCATCATCATCATCATCATCATCATCATCGTCGTCGTCGTCCTCACTTCACAACATCTCTCTCTCTTCTACCATGTCACTCAACAAGGTGTCATGTTGCCCACGACATATGACGCATGCACACACACACACACACACACACACACACGTTTGTGCTTCTATCATAGTGAGGACCCTCATAGACATAGTACATTCTCCAGCCCCTTACCCTAACCTTAACCCTAAAACCAGGTCTTAACCCTGAAAAAGCCCTTTAAAGAAGTGAGGACCAGACAAAATGTCCTCACTTTGTCAAAATGTCCTCACTCTGCCACAAATAGAAGAACACACACACACACACAAGTTTGTACAACTCTTCTTCTCGGAACTCTGCATTGACTCCCATTCATTTGAACAGACTAAACAAATCCCTAACCCTAACCCTTAACAATAACCAGTTAATGACTAACCTTAACCATAACCACAATTCAAATCTCAGTCCTAAACATAACCATTTCCTCATAAATAAGGTTCTGCCTCATTAGGACCAGGTTTTGGTCTCCATGAGGACTTTACTGGTCCTGACAAGGTCATTGCTGATGACAGAAAAGGTCCTAAAGAGGGAACAAATACAAGAACACACACACACACACTTAGAGAGACGTGCACTCGAGTCCACATACTTGAAAAGGTGTTGTTCATTAATAGGAGTCATGCAGCGTGTACGGGGGCTTCCCACTTGTAACAACTGCAACACACACACACGTGTGCAAACACACGCGAGCACACACACGCGAGCACACACACGCGTGCCCGTGACCTTCTCATCGGGTTTGCACGAAGACTCGGCACAAAACCTCGAGTTCACGCTCATTAAGTAGAATCCTTTCTACCTTTCCATCTCACACACAAACACTGGTTTCCATGACTACAGACTTCCATTCATTTCCTGCAGACTTACTCTAACCTTAACCATAATTACTAGTGTCCTAACCTTAACCCTGACCCTAACCTTAACCTAACCCTAACCTCAGCCTAACTTTAAAACATGTCTTCACCTTAAAATGGAGTCATTTACGTTATGGGGACTTGATTTTTGTCCCCATAAGGAGGACAAGTCCCCATAATGTGAGTGTGGAGACACATTTGGGTCCCCACAACATGAGGAAGACGAGCTACACACAGGTACGACTGACAGCAGCAGCTGACGTCAGCTCTTAAAGGTTACCATAAACTTTCCTCAGTGGAAAACACACCAGAGCCGGACAACACACACACACACACGCACGCACACACACACGCGCACACGCACACACACACAGTGTTTACCCCAAACGTCTGGTTCATCAAAATTAACGAGGCAAACCTGGAAACACAGAGGTTTCCTCCCAGACGTTAATTCCACAGAGTCAACACAAAGTCCAAACTTTGTCGTACCTTAGTTCTGCAGCGGCGAAGAAACATCGTTGCCATGGCGTCATCATCAAAGAGCTGCGTGAGGAAAGACAGGAGATCATGTGAGGACAACGGCGGAGACGAATGATCTCTGACTTAGTTTTGTTATTGAAAATCTACATTTGATTTGATTCGTTTTGAACGTCGTTAGCAGTGGAAAGACAATGGGGCCCGAAATGGAGCCTTGAGGAATCCCACAAGTGGAGCTGCAGCTGAGAGACGTGTGAACCTCCCGTCAACCAAGTGGGAGTGAAATCTTTGATGCTAATGGACTTTTGAAGATGTGAAGTTTCAATGTCAAAGACAGAAGAAAACAAAAAATTCCCGGTTGTTCCAGGACCATGACATGATTTAAAACCAGGCTACAACTTTTCATAAAAGCAGTGTTTTTATGAAGAGGTAAAGTCATAGTTCTGAGATTTAAGTTGAAATTCTGAGAAAGGAATCAGAATTCTGTGAGGAGAAAGTCCAAATTCTCAGATTCAAGTTGGAATTCTAAGGAAAGAAAAAGTCAAAATTCTTAGAAAATTTCAGAATTGGGAGGAGAAAGTCAAAGTTCTAAGATTCAAGGCAAAATTCTGATTAAAAAAGATTTTTGGGGAAGGAGTCAGAGTCCTATTATTAAAGTCAGAATTGTGAGATTTACATCACAATTCTAAGAAAAAAAAAGTCAGAATTCTGGCTTTGTTTAATATTCTTTTGTTACTAATTGTATTTGCAAACATGTGGATCCTTTTCAGTACTTTTAGTTACTGTGTCACTTTAACTCTTTAATCCAAAATCATATTTTATTATCCAATCCAACTTTATTTTATTCATAAAGCACTTTGAACTGAAACAAGGTGCTGTACATTAGAGGTAAATAAAATAAACTACTGAAAAAAAAGGTTCAGTTCGTAGACATTAGACGAGGATCTGCCAATCGAAAGTGGAAACAATGTAACCAGGACAAATCCAAACCTGCTATCATCCGACTACAGCAACATTTTCATGTTTCGTAATAGATTTTTCTGATCCAGCTCTGCTTTGTGACGGATCACTTCATAATGAAGACATATGTATTAGTATCGGCGACGTTAGACTCCTTCATGCGGGTTGGACGCCGGTGAAAGCCATCTGTCTTCCTGTCCATCTGTTTGTATTTCTGTCTGTCTGCTCAGCTGTTTGTCTCTCTGCGTGTCGTCCCGTTCAGGCTTGCCCCCCCCGCGAAGCTAAAATTATTCGGGGCTGTCCCCACGGACGCTCCACTCCTGTGTCTGTTTCATGGAACCGACTTTAGTCCCGGAGGGGGGACCGGCTTTAGTGTTGCACAAGGAAACTATGCCAACACAAACAAGGACAAGGTCTGTGTCAGGGTTACGGGGGCAGAGCTGTCAATCACAGCTGACCAACATGTGGCTCTCACCGTTTCGCCAGGCAACGCGGAAAATAATGCTGCCTCAGATTACAGTGGCAGCAACGTTAATAAAGCAGCGTCTCCAGCCTGGATACGGTTCTGGACTCATTACTCATCGCCACCAGCCAAAATCTCCTCCAACACCGACCTGGCACCAAATCCAGCACCACTTCCCTGATGCGTTTTCCAGAAAATTTCCAACATAAAGCTGCTTTTCTTAAAAAATATGTCTAGACAATTTCAGCGTCGTCTGCTCCTGTTCTTCATTTATGTGCTTTCATCAACCTGTGAAGATCCAGCAGCAGGATTTATAACACGGACACAGCCTTTATATCAAACCAGAGTACTGACACATTTAGGTCAAGTTAGTGCCGAAGGGAAACGTTCCCGGGATTTAACTTGGCTTCGGCCAGAATTAAATAAATACAACTGACAACACCTCCAGAGGTTTTAGTGCCATTGCACCTCCTCACAGATTCTACGCTAACAGACTGACTCTGGCAACAAGACGCGGCAAATAATTCCTGCTCCGACAGCCAAAATGACTGCACTTTAAGAAACGGCAACAGCAGATAAGTTCATCTTAAGCCACAGAGCCGTTTCTGTTTTTAAAATAATGACGCGCAAAATGATCATTTGTGAGCTTTTATGATGCTAACCGCTGTGTTGTTTGGGCAGAGCCCAGCTCAAAGGTTTCTCCTGCTGTGTTTTCATGCTAACCTATAGCTTTCGCTCCGTAGGCGTCAGTGTTTTCTTTCAAAGGACTGAATCCACACTCATCTATTTTTGTTTTGAAACCCATTAAAACCTTTTTGTGTTTAGAAAAGGGAGAAGTTTGAAAACGCTGCTGTGGGTGCAGCGAGCAAAAACACCTCAGTTTCAGGTTCACCTTAACGTAAGTCGGATAAAAGACTTCCCCGCGCTGCAATTTGGAACAGTAAACTAATGTTTGTGCCGCTTTGTAAACCAATCACTCTCCCACACCAAAGTCCATGGAGAAAATCTGTGATTTTAACATCACAGCACACAGGAGTTGTTGATCCACTGCTGCCTCCATCAGTGAGTTCAAATGTCTTATTTTGTGACTTCGGCGTTTCAAATGCTTCATTCAAACATACTTCAGTGACCCAATGTGACCACACGAGGCAGCAGTAGACCAGCAGCTCCTGTGACCTCACAAGCTAAAATCACTGATTTTCTCTATGGAATTTGGTGTGAGAGAGTGAGTGGTTTACAAAGTTGAGTTTCCTGTTGGAAAAGTCTTGTCTAACAGTGAGATAAAGACGTGAACATGTTCGTAAGATATCATAGTCTTGCTCTGGGGTTCATTTTTTGTGGGCCTTTTGTTAAGTGACTAAAATCATTTTTTAGAGACAATTCTGAAAACAATGAAACTGGTTGCTGGTTGTGCTGGTTCCTCATGCAATCACAAAAAACTGGACACAATCTAGAACACTCTATTAAAAAGCACAGTCGGTGCCAAAACTTTAGGCATAACTTGGCCTCTATTTTAGGTACTTGTTAAACAAATTAAGCTTTTAAAATGAAAAGTTTCTACTGAGTTGTATTTTGTGGAGGAACTTTCTGTTCCCTGGAGCTGAAGAGAAGCTGCCAAGATGCTGTGTGTGTCTGTGTGTTTATGTGTGTGTCACTCACTCAGCCAGCACTCCGTTAACTAATTAGTGAGCTCGTTTATCTCATTAGGCTCTGATTGATCTTCCAGCTAATGTACTGGCGAGCGATCGCCCGGTGTGAGTCTGCTGTGCATCAGACTGAGGCAGCTAATCGATACTAACAACACGGGGAAGAGTTTAACTGTTACACAACCTCATTATCTGGCAGTGGCAGGAGGGGGGGGAGGGGAAAGGATGGCAGCGTTACACCAATGTCACCAGAAGGGCAGTCTTCCTGTTAGCAGAAGAAAATTAGCTTAGATAGCACAGTTAGCTCTCTGCTGGATGACATTAACATGGACCAAAACAGATTGAGAGCAACAATGTGACAAAATCTGAAACTTCAGAACACATGTCTACACCATGTCGTACGGTAGAGACCGTACGACCGTACGATACAAAACTGATTGCACTTCTACATCATGTAGTACGATAAAGGCCCGTGAGGCCCGATACACCACAGACTGTGCTTCTACGTCTCTTAATACAGTAAAGAGACGTGAGCCTTGAAACAAAACTGTGTCTACATCATGAAATACGGTAATGATGTGAGCCCTGGTACAAAACTGATTGCGCATCTATGTCACATGGTACGGCCAAGACATTTGTCCCCCGATACAAAACTGATTGTGCG
>JAFBJR010000054.1:1205684-1220684 GCA_016785285.1 Brachirus orientalis | reverse complement strand
TGCTACAAAAGTGACTCTTTTAAGACACAAATGTGTGTGAGACGCAGAAAATAAAACATCAGGGGGAAAAAAGCAGGGTTTTATTTCTATTTTTCAAAATAAATGTGTGTGTTAATCATCAGCTCTTTTTTCAGAATAAAAGCTCTGAATTCCGACGAAATTTTTGAGAAGATGAGCAAATCACTAAAAATAATTTTTAAAAATCATCTGTCAGGGTCAGGTACTGATGCCAGCGGCCCACTTTTGGCCCACGAGCCACCAGTTGGATTACCACTGCTGTACAGAGATAATGAGACTCATGGACTTGTTGTCAGAACAGGTTTGGGAATTAATGATTAACATTTTTCTGACATTTTCTGAAACGTTTTAAACAGCCGCATTCACTAATTGACTTTTTTAGAATGAAGCGAATGATTGATCGATAATTCAAAATTAGTGGGAGGAGCTACGATCTGCCCAAAAAAAGGCAAAAATGAAACGGCCTACTGCAGCTTTAATGAGCTGAAAAACAAAAATAGCTATTTGACAAACTGATGCCACAGAAAAGAGCATTTTCCAATGAAACGCGTTCTAACTTTCATATCAGCGATCACGGCGACTTTGGATGGGACCCGTGTCTCCTTATTCACACGTTAGACTTTAAAGTACGTGAAGACATTTGCATAAGTATTTTTGTCCCTCAGTGGGACTCGGTGTTTAACATCCAGAGGGGATTAAGACGAGACGAGGAGCGGAGACGTTTGACAGCTGCGTCTGATCCTCACTGTGGAGACAAGTCTGATATCAGCCAGCTGAGCTGTGTGTGTGCATGCGTGTGTGCGTGTGTGTGTGTGTGCGTGTGTGTGCATGCGTGTGTGCGTGCGTGTGTGTGTGCGTGCGTGTGCGTGTGTGTGCATGCGTGTGTGCGTGCGTGTGTGTGTGTGTGCGTGCGTGTGTGTGCATGCGTGTGTGCGTGCGTGCGTGTGTGTGCGTGCGTGCGTGTGTGTGTGTGTACTTGCTGCAGAGTGAAAACAGAAATCCTATAAACACCTACAAAGTGAGGACATTTTGACAAAAGTGAGGACATTTTGTCTGGTCCTCACTTTTTCGGGGTTAAGACCTGGTTTTAGGGCTAGAATTGAGTTTAGGTTAGGGTTAGGCATCTAGTTGTGATGGTTAAGGTTAGGGTAAGGGGCTAAGGAATGTATTATGTGTATGAGGGTCCTCACTTTGATAGAAGCATGTGTGTGAGTGTGTGTGTGTGTGTGTGTGTGTAGCTGGTATTCCACATGTTGTGGGGACCTAAATCTGTCTCCACTGTCACATTATGGGGGAAAAAAATTTGTCAAGAATAAATGTAAGGCAGCAAGAGGAGAGGGGACAAGGTGATAAGAAAGGAGAGAAGTGAAAAGGAATGCAGAGGGAGTGAAATGGCATGAGGAAAGGAAGATAAAAGAGGAGAGGAGACAAGGCGATAAGAGAGGGGACAGGTGAAAAGGAATTGAGACAAAAGGAAACTGAAAAATGGAAGCCAATAAAAGAAGGTGAGGAGAGGAAACTAGGAAAGGAGATAAAGGGAGAGGAGAGGAAGCGGAGTGTAGCTGGTCTTCCTCATGTTGTGGGGACCTAAATGTGTCTCCACACTCACATTATGGGGACTTGTCTTCCTTATGGGGACAAAAATCAAGTCCCCATAACGTAAATGACTCCATTTTAAGGTGAAGACATGTTTTAAAGTTAGGCTGAGGTTAGGGTCAGGGTTAGGGTTAGGACACTAGTAATTATGGTTAAGGTTAGAGTTAGTCTCCAGGAAATGAATGGAAGTCAATGTGATGTCCTCTGTAGTCATGGAAACCAGTGTGTGTGTGTGTGTGTGTGTGTGTGAGAGAGAGAGAGAGAGAGAGAGAGAGCAGCTGACAGCTGAGAGGAAGAGGAGGAGACAGATGACAGAGGGGAGGAAAGAAGAAGAAGATGAAGAAGAAGAGGAGGAGGAGGAGGAAAGACGACAGAGAAGTAGAAATTAGGCGGAGAGATTACAGGAAAAGAGGAGAGGATGTAAGGAAACGAGGAGAGGCGGGGAAGGATGGAGGGATGTAAAGGAGGAGAGCAACACTGAGAAATGGCAGGAGTCAGAGACGGAGGACAAGAGACAGATTTTCAGTTTAAGTCCAGGATGTGATGATGATGGAGGAGCGAAATAAGAAGAAGAAGAAGGAGAAGAAGGAGAAGAGGTGGAGACAATAAGGGAAGGAATAAAGGAAAAGATAGGAGAGGAGGAGGAAAGAGGAAGAGACTGATGGAGAAACATGGAGAGGTTGAAAGATTACAGGGAAAGGGAGAGGGGGATGGAAAAAAAGAGGAGAGGAGGAGGAAAGGAGGGATGTAAAGGAGGATCAGGAGTGTTTAAATCTGGGATGTGATGATGAGGATAAAGAGGAGAAAACAGGGGGACAGAAATTAAAATAGACTTAAAAAAAACTGTTGCAGTTGTTTTTTGACAGTTTTAAATTTAAATTTGTCCAATTTTTGGTTTTTAGTATTTTTCAGTAAAAAAAAAAAAAAAAAAGACACACGACCTATAGTTATACTTTCAAAACAAATTTGAAATGTGAGATTAAAGAGTTTTAAGGAAAAACATTCAGCTGTGTCACGTTCACGTAAAGACATTTCACAATAAAACAACACTCTTTAAACAGTGAAATATTCATATCCTGTTAATATCAGGGGAGCGAATACCAATAATGTCACAGTACAACGCTAATCAATATATCGCGATTCAGTCATACAGCGGCGATATCAGTCTAACTGAAGAAAACAAAACGTTAAAAGTTACAATTTCTATTTATTTATTCACAATATAAAGAACAAAGTGTATAAAGTCTCTGTATTGAATGTGGACAGAACATCTTTTAACGTAGTTTTCTCTCATTCATTTCAACAGCGCCACCATGAGGAGACATGAAGTAGCAAAGTAGAATTACTTTAATTAATTTGTTAAATAAATATCGATATTTGTGCCGGCGTATGAATGATCATATTGCACGAGGAAGGACGACGTATCGCCAAATCTGTATTTTGACCCACTAATAGTTAATTATTCCTTTGAAATGACTTCAATTTTAGAGCTGTAACAAATTACTGCTTATTAACCCATTTATAAATTGAATATTATTATTAATATTAATTTTTTTTTCAATAATTAAAACGAGTTTTTGTGATTTTTCAGCTCCTTAAATGTTAATATTTTCTACTTTCTTTGCTCCATATAACAAAGAAATCGTTAAAACGAAATAATTTTGATTTGTGGCCAAAAACAAGACATTTGAAAACATCATCATTTCAAAGTTTGAGAGACAACAATCAACATTTTTCAACATTTTCTGACATTTTCTGGATCAAACAAAGGGATAAAATTATCGAATACGCTCTACATTTATTCAAATTTGACTCAAACTCAACCACAATGGAGTTTATGATTAAGTTACTGATTCATTGAGATTTTCAAAGGCTTTTCTTAAACTATAGAGATGAATTTAATCCTTAGATTGAAGTTAAAATAAATATGTTTTTATTCTTTAGTTCAGTTTGTAGAGCGGCTAATTTTTAATGTAAAATGCACATTTCTTTCTCATTTAAACACAGACAGAAGAGACATACTTAATAATAATAATAATAATAATAATAATAAACTAGTGTCAGATTTACCTCCTCTTTTTAAAGTGCTAATTCTTAGCCTGCTACCCGACATTAGCATGTGCTAATCCCCTGTCGTATGACGGACAGGAGGCGCAGCGTGTTAGCCAGCTGTGCTAACTGTTAAGCCTTAATATCATGAGAGTGAGCGAGTGAGGGAGGCAGCCAGTTAGCGTGGAGCTAATCAGACTTAATGCCATACATATGGAGTTAGCCGCAGAGAAAGCTAGTCACTAATGCTGTGGTGGCTAATCCTAGCAGCTACAGAACACGCCCAATCCCCCATTTTCAACTAAATATGTCAGCTTTACAAACAGCAGCACGGGATTAAGATCAGAGGGTGAGATTATAAATAGAGCGGAGGACGTGGAACATGTTTTTTAGAGGAGAGTTTCTGATAAACATCCAGTGTTTATTTCTGCTAAGGCTAAATTTATGTTCCTTATGGAATAACTAATGAAAAATTATATGTTAAAATTAAACTAAGAAGATTTAAAAATGACAAAAATAGAAAATATGAAAATATGGCTGAGCACTTATTAAATAATAAAAAACATCGTTGTATTTTCTTCATAAACAATATTGAGTAAAGTATAAAATACATTAAACAGTTGTTAAGAGTGTTTGACTGAGACAAAACAAAAACAAACAACAGCAGCAGCAGCTTTAAGTGAAGTCTGCTGCTAATGCTGCTGCTAATGATAATACTAACATTGCTGTTTCTATTACTAAAGCTAATACTGCTGTTTCTAGTTTTAATGCTGCTGTTACTAATGTTATTGCTAATGCTGCTGCTAATGCTGCTACTGTTACTAATGTTATTGCTAATGCTGGTACTTCTGGTATGGTAATGCTAATACTGCAGTTTGTAGTACTAATATTGCTGTTTCCACTGATGTTTCTGATGCTGCTGTTAATGCTGCTACTGTTTCTAATGCTAATACTGCTGTCTCTAGTACTAATGTTGCTGTTTCCACCGATGTTTCTGATGCTGCCTGCTAATGCTGCTACTGTTTCTAATGCTAATACTGCTGTCTCTAGTACTAATGTTGCTGTTTCCACCGATGTTTCTGATGCTGCTGCTAATGCTGCTACTGTTTCTAATGCTAATACTGCTGTCTCTAGTACTAATGTTGCTGTTTCCACCGATGTTTCTGATGCTGCCTGCTAATGCTGCTACTGTTTCTAATGCTAATACTGCTGTCTCTAGTACAAATGTTGCTGTTTCCACTGATGTTTCTGATGCTGCTGCTACTGTTAGTAATGTCATTGCTAATGCTGCTAATGCTAATACTGCTGTCTCTACTGCTGCTGCTGCTAAATAAATATCTGACTGTCATCTCGTGAGAACAAGTGTGTGTCATTATCTGCTCAAGTTCTTGGAACTGAAGCACCTGCTCTCTCTCTCTCTCTCTCTCTCTCTCTCTCTCTCTTTCTCTCTCTCCCTCTCTCTCTCTCTCTTTCCTTCTCTTAGAAAATCATAGCCTTTAGTCGAACCACTTCTCCGCCTCCTCCTTTTCCACTTCCTCCCACTCCTCCTCTTTCCTTCCGCCCGTCACTTGTTACCAGCCTGAGAGCCTCGCTCTCTCCATCTCTCTCTCTCGCTGTCTCTCTCTGTCTCTCTCTCTCTCTGTCTGTCTGTCTGTCTGTCTTTCTGTGTCATAGCTGAGGCAAGCCACCTGTTCCTCAGTGGCAGAGGAGATTATGGAGCGAGTGATGAAAAGATGAGCGCATGAAGAGGAAAATGAGAGGAGGAGGAGGGAGAGAGGTGAAGAAGAAGAAGGGCACAGAGGAGGTGAAGGGGGAAAGGAAAGGAGAGATGCCAAGGCGAGTTAGAAGGAAAGGAATGGGAAGGGAGGGAAGGATGAAAGAGAAGCCAGGGCAAGAAAGAAGGAGAGAGGGATGAAAAAGATGAAGACAGGAAGGAGAGTATGAGACAAAAGGAGGGAAGGAGAGGGAAAGGAGGATTTAGAAAAAAGGAGGAGGGATGTGAGGCAGGAAAAGAGGGATGAAGGAAATTAGGAAAAGGAAAACAATGATATAAAGGTGAGGAGGGAGAAAAGAGAGAGAGATGGAGGAGGTGACAGCCACCAATCACCCTCCTCCTCCTCCTCCTCATGACCTTGTCCTCCGTCCATTCATCACTCCATCCTCCCACAAACATCCTGTCTTTCTGTGAACGAGTGATTAAGGCTGAAGAAAGAAAAACTGCAGAGGTTCAGATTTATGAATGAAAACAAGGACGGAGACGTTTCACACACACACACGTTTGTCTTACTCTCTTTGTGAGGACCCTCATAGACATAATTCATTCTCCAGCCCCTTAGCCTAACCTTAACCTAAACCCAATTCTAACCCTAAAACCAGGTCTTAACCCCGAAAAAAGCCCTTTAAAGGGGTGAGGACAAGACAAAATGTCCTCACTTTGTCAATATGTCCTAACTTCCTTAGCTTTTTATGTTGTTTGGTTATCACAAAGATACCCGTACAAGAACACACACACACACACACGTTTGCGCTTCTATCAAAGTGAGGACCCTCAGAGACGTAAAGCATCCCCTTGCCACTTAACCTAACCCCGAAAACCAGGTCTTAACCCTGAAAAAGCCACTTAACCTCGTGAGGACCAGACCAAATGTCCACGCAAGTCAAAATGTCCCAAAGAGAGGCTTGGACGTGTTTTGGTCCTCACAAGGATAGAAAGACACACACAGAGAGAGAGAGAGTTTATATTACATGTAAAGTTGGTTTTTGAGCCTCTGACACTTTCAGCCAAGAAAAGTTCATTCATTCATTCATTCATTCGTTCATTCATGCTGACCAATGAGCTCCAGTATTTTATGTCACGCAATCCCATCATGCAACACAGGAAACTGTACTTTTCTATGTCAGCTAGGCCGCTGGCCATTTTCTTGAATGTTTAACTGTGATGGCGCACAGTGGTACAGCAAGTTGCCTTTCAACCAGAAGGTTGAGGGTTCAGTTCCCAGCTCAGAGTGGTCATGAAGACGTTAAGACCAGGCTAATAAACAGCGACGTAAATACCATAAAAATACAGAATTTTAGTGGAACACGGAAGAGAAAAAGATGGGAATCACAGACGAAAATCTGATCGATCGATTGCTAACAGCAAAAGGATCAAAGGCTAATATCGTGGCTTATTTAAAGTGCTTTTATTGTGAAAAAACTCTCCAGAGTAGGACGTAATGCTGACGTCATAATGCTGCTGATGTGGAATAATGTCCACTCTGACTGTTTCCATACTCACAAAAACCACCAGGGGGCAGTATAAGAGTCAGATATATTCAGTTTGTCAAGTTCTGTGATGTATATGCTCGATTTCTGTGGATTTAAAGTTCAGGAAAGCTCTGACGACTTAAAGACGAACCTTTTTTGCCTTTTTCCTCTTCATAGCCCCCCCTTCAGTGTGCGAGTACGCATTTTTACAACACCACCGTAAATGTCCGTCCGTAAAACCTTTGCCATGAAGCAATTTGTGCTTCTCACGAGACCTCATGACTCTGAGGATTCCGAGTCGGCGGCCCTGATCTCGCAAGGCTGGTTTTCCGCTAACAGACAGTAGGGGGCAGTGGAGGCAGGCCCCCATTTAACCATCACAGTGACTCTGAAGTTCTGCTTTAACGCCAGCATTTCTGTGAATTTTTGTCGAAATTTTTCCTGCCAACATGGCGGCGTAAACAAACCGAGTCATGTGACTTTCAGAGCTCGAAAGACGAGCGCTACAAATTTCATGTATTTACCTTAACCATTACCTTTTTTTTTTAATATTTAAGTAAGTAGCAGTTGGTTAACTGGTAGAAATGTATTATGGAAACATGGATTATATGTGTAGGGCAACCACTGGCATAGGACAGGCTAATTATCTGAAAAGCTCTTATGAGTTTATGTGAGACTAAATGAAACGATGGTTGTTTGAAGAGCGTGGTCCTGATCGTGACATAAAGCATGTACAGGAAGTGTGCACAGGCTGCAGAGGCAACAAAGCTGTGATTTGCATGAGGAAACAAAACCAAAGCTTATTGTTGTATGACACGGTACCACACACACACACACACACACACACACACACACACACACACACACTGTGGTGGAACCCTAACTTTAAACATCCTAATTTTAACAATCTCTCTCTCACACACATGCACATACAGGTTCAGAGGACATTGTATTCACTTCCATTCATTTCCTTAACCATAATTACTAGTGTCCTAACCCTGACCCTGACCCTAACCTTAACCTAACCCTAACCTCAGCCTAACTTTAAAACATGTCTTCACCTTAAAATGGAGTCATTTGCATTATGGGGACTTGATTTTTGTCCTCATAAGGAAGACAAGTCCCCATAATGTGAGTGTGGAGACACATTTAGGTCCCCACAACATGAGGAAGACCAGCGACACACGCACACACACACACACACACTGTTTTCCCTGTGATTTGAATGGACAAACAAAGAGGCCTCTGGACTTCTGAGGACCTGGAGGAAATGAGAACCAAACTAACTGCTGTCGTCGCGGCAACTGCCCTATCCCATAATGCTATTCAAATTTTGAAGCTCTGTTATCTCTCTCTCTCTCTCTCTCTCACACACACACACACACACAAACACACAAATATATATATGAACACACACACATTTACACACCCAAAGGCCATTGACTCACCTGTTCACTGTGTGTGTGTGTGTGTGTGTGTGTGTGTATATGATGTTGTCAAGGACTCAAATCTCATCCATTGTAACAAACCGTGGTCGTCATGGCAACAGAACATACAGTACACTTCTTCCTCCTCTTCACCTCCAACATTTTTTTTTCTTTTACATTTTTTATTAGAACATACTGTGTGTGTGTGTGTTCTTGTAGCGGTATCTTTGTGAGAACCAAAAACTTAAAAAAGCTAAAGAAGTGAGGACATTTTGACAGCGTGAGGACATTTTGACAGTGTGAGGACATTTTGACAGCGTGAGGACATTTTGACAGTGTGAGGACATTTTGACATTTTGACAATGTGAGGACATTTAGACAGCGTGAGGACATTTTGACAATGTGAGGACATTTAGACAGTGTGAGGACATTGTGAGGACATTTTGACAGTGTGAGGACATTTTGACAGTGTGAGGACATTTTGACATTTTGACAATGTGAGGACATTTTGACAATGTGAGGACATTTTGACAGCATGAGGACATTTTGACAGCGTGAGGACATTTTGACAATGTGAGGACATTTTGACAGTGTGAGGACATTTTGACAATGTGAGGACATTTTGACATTTTGACAATGTGAGGACATTTTGACAATGTGAGGACATTTTGACAGTGTGAGGACATTTTGACATTTTGACAATGTGAGGACATTTTGACAGCATGAGGACATTTTGACAGTGTGAGGACATTTTGACATTTTGACAATGTGAGGACATTTAGACAGCGTGAGGACATTTAGACAATGTGAGGACATTTTGACAGCGTGAGGACATTTTGACAATGTGAGGACATTTTGACAACGTGAGGACATTTTGTCTGGTCCTCACTTCTTTAAAGGGCTTTTTCAGGGTTAAGACCTGGTTTTAGGGTTAGAATAGGGTTTAGGTTAAGGTTAGGGAATGTATTATGTCTATGTGGGTCCTCTAGAAGCACAAATGTGTGTGTGTATCTCACTCACTTCCTGGTCAGATTTCAGCCAATCAGAGAGCAGAGATCGTTATGTTGGTGTCTAGCCTTTTTTTTAACATATTTTTTTATTGTGGGCCATTTCTAAATGCACCAACTCTTTGGTTACCATGGCGCCCGTATCCATTTGGACCCCCATCCCTCTCTCTGTGTGTGTGAATGACATTTTCAAAGCACTTCTTTTTTAAATTTCAGTTGTTTAGTAATTTTACATCTGTTTTTTTATGCTGTTATTATTATTGTGTGTGACTTGCATATACAGTATATAGTTTTCATCACATCATCTGTATTATATCGTCCAGATTAAAGGTGAACTAAACATTTGACTTCTGTCATCAGACTAATCAAATCCTGGTGAATATGTTGAATTCTATGCATATGTTTTTATACTATTTGCTCACGATCCTTTTATTCTGTGGTTTATTTTATTGCTTCTTCTCTCTTTCTTTCTTTCTTTCTTTCTTTCTTTCTCTTTTTTGACTTTTTAACCCTTTTTACTTCAACATCGGTTCATCAGTTACGTCACACAGTTGTTTAATGAGCCTGTCTGTGTTTACTGCGTCTGTTCCTATCAAATAAACATTTTATATGCAGAATATACAGACAAGGACTGCAACTAATGATCTTTATTGCGCTTTATGTCCATAAAATGTCAGAAAATCTTGATCAGTGTTTGTCAAACGTGGAAATGATGGCATTTCTCAAATGTCTCGTTTTTGACCACAAACCAAAAATTATTCAGTCTAAATGATTTTCTTTGTTAAATGGAGAAAATATTCACATTAATGTCGAGTTTTTATTTTGTCCTGACACTTTCATTTGCTTCTCTTTTCTTTTTACTGAATACATTTCTCAACACTCTTCTGTGTCTCAGTGTGAAGCAGCCGTTGACATTTGTCACGTTCTACGTCCTCGTAACCCACCTAAACTAACGCGCACGCACGCGCACACACACACACACACACACACACTCAATGCATGTGCATGTGTGCAAATACCAGCACACATCCTGTGTGTGTGTGTGTGTGTGTGAAAGAGATGGCACTTTTAAGGCCCACACTTTTGTGCACTGAGGTGGAGAAGATAGTAATCTCTGCTTTACATAATCTATTTCTGTGTGTCGTGTGTTGTGTGAGTGTGTGTGTGGATGTAAGAGTTCACCTCGATACGAGGCCGTCTGTTACACAGGAAGAGGAAGTGACACCGCGCACACACACACGCACACACACATGTTTGTGCTTCTATCAGAGTGAGGACCCTCATAGACATAATGCATTCACTAGCCCTTTACCCTAACCTTAACCATCACAACTAGATGCCTAACCCTAACCCTTACCCGAACCCTAACCTAAAACCAGTTCTAACCCTAACCCTAAAACCAGGTCTTAACCCTGAAAAAGCCCTTTAAAGAAGACAAAATGTCCTCACTCTGTCAAAATGTCCTCACTCTGAAGGTGTTTATACGATTTTTGGTCCTCATTCTGTAGGAAGTACAAGAACACGCACACACACACAGGTTTGTGAAGCATTCATAGTGAGGACCCTCATAGACATAATGAATTCTCTCACCTAAACCCAATTCTAACCCTAAAACCAGGCCTTCACGCCCGAAAAGTCCTTTAAAGATGGAAGGACCAGCCAAAATGTCCACAATAAGGTTCCTCACAAAGCAACAAATACAAGAACACACTGGTTTCCATGACTACAGAGGACATCACCCTAACCCTGACCCTAACCCTAACCTTAACCTAACCCTAACCTCAGCCTAACTTTAAAACATGTCTTCACCTTAAAATGGAGTCATTTACGTTACGGGACTTGATTTTTGTCCCCATAAGGAAGACAAGTCCCCATAATGTGAGTGTGGAGACACGTTTAGGTCCCCACAACATGAGGAAGACCAGCTACACACACACACACACACTGTTTAGAGTGAGAACAAATTAGAAAATCAAAATAAATCAAAAATTCCATCTCTAATCTTCATCCTCTGCCGTCGCTCGTCTACTGTTTTTAGTTTTATCGTCACCTTAGCTGCCGTCGCACAAGGTCGTCATGTATCACACACACACACACACACACACACACACACACACACACACACACACATCTGTGCTTTCCATGTCTCTTTTCTCTTGGGTGTTTACGAGCTGCATGACTCTTTTTGCTGTTTTTTTTGTTTTGTTTTTTTAAATCAAAGCAACAAAAGAGGTTCACGATAAAATTAGGTGAAATTATTTTCATTCAACAGAAATTTAAGATAAAATATTGTAATTGCACTTAATTGTTAAGTTCTGGACGTCTCATCACTTGTGCTTGTGTAATTTTTAATCACTCTACAATCTTAATTATTTGTTATATTGGTGGCTAACATGCTAGCTATCTCGTAAACAAAAACCCTTGTTATCTCTGTTAGGGGTTCGCAAAGATAACAAGTGCTAGACGGGTAAAATGACATTTACAAGGAGAAATTAAAGACAAGCAAATGAAAATAAGACAGCATCAAATGAAAACAGTGAAAATAAGGAATAAATTAAATGGTTTCATGTGCAGAGAACAGACGTATGGAAAGTTTACGTGGCAGCAGCAGCTTTTTCATTTACACTCCTGGCTTAGGTGACACCTCAGGTACGAAGCTGGACGGTTGCCCGGACAACCAGCCAGGGAAAAAAAAAAAAAAAAGGCAGCCAGAGTAATTGTGGGTAAATGAATAAAGCTCGTCCTGGCTGCTGTCTGTTTCCCTGCCTGAGTCGCTGTCTCACACACACATTTTCTCTCTTTCAGGACAAAAAAGCCGCGGCCATTTTAAATCATAATGATGGTTATTATTACAGAGAAGCTCTTTTTTTTTTTTCTTTTTTCCCTCCTCCATTTTCTCCAGGTTTTTCAGACGCAAACACTTTTCCTGTCGCCTCGTTTCACCTGAAAACACTCACGGGCCTCATTCGTGCACATTAGGTGAAATGTCTGTGTGTCCAAAATTATGACTAGACTAATTTACTTTAACACAAAGTTAAATTAAATAAGTATAAACACAGTACTGTGCATAAGTCTTAGTCCACCAGCAGCTTTGTTGTTTTTCTGTCACTTTTGTGATCGTTGGAGTTCAGATTGAAAAGATGTGACTAAAAGTCAGTCTTCTACTATATGATCAACCTGTCAGTGAGTTGAACTTGTGCAACATGTGTATGTAATGCTCCAACATGTCTGGAGTAAACCAGGTATAATAGACCTTTTTCACAGCAGCTATTTGTTGCCATGAAATAGTAGGAGAAACACAGGTTTGACCAATAACATTAGGGTTCCATTCCAGGTTTTAAAGAGCCATGGTTGTGTTATTGTTCAAGTGCAAATGTAGCTCACACTCAATATTTGATATTATAGAAGCATTTTGGTTGAAAAAGATGTTATTTTCAAACTGCATGTGTGTTTCTCCATATTTTCAGGATGTGTTCCAATAAAGTGATACAGTCTGGTCATTATAGCATTGCTAAAACGACAAATCTGATGGTGGCCTAAGACTTATGCACAGCACTGTATATATATATATACACACACTCCTACCTGGTGGGACAGTTTGGCACCTGGTCCGGGTTTTGCTTGAGTCCACACCTGGTCACAGCTCCTGGGAAAAAGAGAGTATGTTAAAGACGTGCGGCATTTTACAAACTTGAAGTCATGAGTCTCCATCACATGCTTTTTTATTCATATTTTCAAAAAATGAATTCCCACAGCACAAAAAAACTACAAAGATCAATAGTATGACTAGTGTTAAATTGATCATCAACAATCTTGATAATCCATTAATTGGCTTGAGTGTTTTTTCCGATAAGTAAAACATGTTTCTGTGATTTTTCAGCGTCTTAAATGTATTTTTTTCTCGTTTGTTTCTTTGCTCCAAATAACAAAGAAATCGTTAAAACTGAATTAATTTTAGTTTGTGGACAAAACAAGATCATCATTTCAAGCTTTGACAAGCACTGATCAATATTTTCTGACATTTTATGGACAAAAAAAAATCAAGCAATGAAGTCTGATTAATAGATTATAAAACAAATCATTAGTTGGAGCCCTAGTTCAGATTAAAGAGGTAATCTGAACTATGTTGGTTTTGTTTTTCGCAGTGAGAAAAGGTTTTCCAGTTTTGCACCAATTACAGAAAGATTTCTCCTCGTCTGGCGTTAATGCTAATAGAGCTAACTATATTCACAACAAATGATAATGATAATAATAATAATTTTAAAAAAGTGCAGACAACAAATGACATCCACTTCCTGTCCTCCATTTTGTAAACAACGTTTGTTGAAGTTTGACGAGTCTCGATGCTAACCGGCTAATGAAACGTTTTTCAACCGGCTAATGAAACGTATTTCAACTTGAGCAACAACTGGGTTAGTTTTATTCTCAGTGTAAACACACGTTAACACGTTTATCTTACTGAGAACGTGATCCTTAATGAAAATAATCGCAAGTCAATAATCCCACGACACAACTGTCGCCATCTAAATCGAGTGAGGCTGTTTCCAGCCTCGGCGAAACTCGTCTACTGCAGCTTTAATGAGTCTGGAGCTGTTTTCTCTCCACAGCTAAATAAAGATTCTCTCTTTCAACGTGGAGCTGATCTGTAGAATCTGCCTGACAACAACAGCAGCGACCAACGGAGGCTTTTTCATCATGAAAACTCGGTTTCCATTTCAAAAGTGCGGTGGCTGGCGTCGTCCGTTTGTCATGTCGATCTTCACGTTTCCTCTGTCATTCAGGCGACGAGGTTTCTGCTTCTGACTCCTGCTGAGACTGGAGTTTTCTTTTCAACCCTTTATAGTGTTGAAAGTGCTTAAAGTAATATATGCAAATGAGTCAACCTGAACCTTCAGCAGTAACTGTCTCTGTGTTGTCTTTGTTCCACTGTGGACAGACAAAGACAAACAGGGTGGTTTATCCGTCCTGATGACGACTACAACCATTATCCTCCAAACTAAATGACTGCGGTTCACGATATTATTGCGATTTTTGGATTGTTAAAATGATACTTTCTGTGCGAATCACATGTTAACTCATAATATGATACAATGTGCGATACATGGTACCAATAATATCACGATACAACAATTCTGTCAATATATTGCGAGACAATCATATCGCGATACATCGCGATATCAGTCCAAGTGAAGAAAAGAAAATGTTAAAAGTTAATATTTCTCTATTTATTCACAACATAAGAACAAAGTGTATAAAGTGTCTGCACTGAACGTGGATGGAGAATCTTTTGACGTAACTTCCTCTGATATAAACTCCCTCTTCTTCAGTCAACTACCTTCTGCCCAAGTTTCCCTTTGAGGGAAACTTTTCATTTGAGCAGCGCCACCATGTGGAGACATGAAGTGAAACTGGCTTCATTTGTGAATTAAATCATTAATAATTGTATCGACAATAAATCACCAAATCAGTATTTCGTCAGGTAAATTTCCTACATTTTCCAAAACACATTTGAAGTGGACAAATCTGAGAGAAGATCCCATCAGTGAGCAGCAGCAGCAGTAACAGCAGCAGCAGCATTAACAGCAGCAGCAGCAGTAACAGCAGTAGCAGCATTAACAGCAGCAGCAGCATTAAGCAGCAGTAACAGCAGCATTAAC
>JAFBJR010000054.1:1180684-1200684 GCA_016785285.1 Brachirus orientalis | reverse complement strand
CCCACAAACTTCAAGTTAAAGAACAACTAACGCTACCACTGAACTACCATCACCCCAATCATGTGATCATAGGAGAGGACACACACACACACACACACACACACTGGTTTCCATGACTACAGAGGACATCCCATCGACTTCCATTCATTTCCTGCAGACTTACTCTAACCTTAACCATAATTACTAGTGCCCTAACCCTAACCCTGACCCTAACCTTAACCTAACCCTAACCTCAGCCTAACTTTAAAACATGTCTTCACCTTTAAATGGAGTCATTTACTTTATGGGGACTTGATTTTTGTCCCCATAAGGAAGACAAGTCCCCATAATGTGAGTGTGGAGACACATTTAGGTCCCCACAACATGAGGAAGACCAGCTACACTCCGCTTCCTCTCCTCTCCCTTTGTCTCCTTTCCTAGTTTCCCATCCTCACCTTATTTTATTCCCTTCCATTTTTCAGTTTCCTTTTGTCTCAATTCCTTTTCTGTTCCCTCTCTTATCACCTTGTTTCCTCTCCTCTTGTCTCCTTTTATTTTTCTTCCTGATTCCCAGTTTCACTCGTCTCCTCTCCTCTTTTGTCTTCCTTTCCTCATGCCATGTCATTTCCTCTGCATTCCTCTTCACTTTCTCTCCTTTCTTATCACCTTGTCCCCTCTCCCCTCGCCGCCTTACATTTGTTCTTGACTAATTTCTTCGTCTCCTCCCAATTTCCTCCTCATTCCTTTTCACTTGTCTCCTCTCTTCTCATACCACCTTGTTCCCTCCCTTCTCCTCTCGTTCCCTCCTCTCCTCATTCCTTTTTGAACGTCACACCTCTCGTGTCCCCCTGTGGTTCATTCTCCCTCCTTTTCTTCCCTCGGCTTTCATCCTTCTCTCCTACCGCCTTCCGTTTTTCCATTTTTGTTTCTCATCTCCTCATCCCCTTATCCTCACTTCCAGATATAAAACCAAACCACAGTGGAGCAATTTACCGGTCACTCCACTCATTAGGCTGTGTGTGTGTGTGTGTGTGTCTTAATAATTTAGTCGTATCTGTCAGGACCTCAGTCAATGGAACGCTCTCAGGTTCCTCTACCACTCTCAGGTAAACACACACACACACACACAATCCACTGGGAAAAGCTGAGGCTAAAAATCCCCCATAATAGCTCGGTTCACTTGGCAGGAGAATCATTAAACGCTGTGTTACTGTGCTGCAGGTGAATCCTGTCATTTGTTAGAGCTAATCCACTCTTGGGTGTTTCATACATGAACAAACTGGAGGAGATGAAGGAAGCAAAGTGCAACAGAAAAGGGAACAATGAGACAAATCTACAGAATAAAGGTTAAAGAAAACTTAACTTTTAAGCCACTCACTCTCCCACACCAAAGTCCATAGAGAAAATCAGTGATTTTAGCTCACAGGGACACAGGAGCTGCTGGTCTACTGCTGCCTCGTGTGGTCACTTTGTGTCACTGAGGTGAATCTAAACAAAGGATTTCAGATGCCGAAGTGACAAAATAAGAGATTTTAACTTAGTGATGGAGGCAGCAGTGGATCAACAACTCCTGTGTGCTATGATGTTAAAATCGATGATTTTCTCTATGGACTTTGGAAAGTCCATAGAGAAAATCAGTGATTTTAGCTCACAGGGACACAGGAGCTGCTGGTCTACTGCTGCCTCGTGTGGTCACTTTGTGTCACTGAAATGAATATAAGTTAAGATTTTCAAATGCCGAAGTGACAAAATAAGAGATTTTAACTTAGTGGTGGAGGCAGCAGTGGATCAACAACTCCTGTGTGCTGTGATGTTAAAATCACTGATTTTCTCTATGGACTTTGGTGTGGGAGAGTGAGTGGTTTACAAACTTCAATTTCCTGTTGGAAAAGTCTGTCTAACAGTGAGATAAAGACGTGGACATGTTAGTAAGGTATTGTAGACTTAAACCGATTTCATTTTAAAACCACTCACTCTCCCACACCAAAGTCCATAGAGAAAATCAGTGATTTTAGCTCACAGGGACACAGGAGCTGCTGTTCTACTGCTGCCTCGTGTGGTCACTTTATGTCACTGAGGTAAATCCTAACGCAGAATGTCTTATGCCGAAGTGGCAAAAAAAAGACATTTAAACTTAGTGATGGAGGCAGCAGTGGATCAACAACTTCTGTGTGCTGTGATGTAAAATCACAGATTTTCTCTATGGGGTTTGGTGTGGGAGAGTGAGTGTTTTACAAGCTTCAGGTTCCTGTTGGAATAGTCTGTCTATCTGTGAGATAAAGCCAAGTAGTCATCTCTATCTCAATGAATAACAATTGTACAATAGTAGTGTGTTATACACACATACACATCCAGTTCCCACAAGGTCTTAGCAATAAATTAATTGAAAGTTTAGTAGAGAAAATCAGCTCAAACCTTCTCTGTACACCTATCATAAGTGTGTGTGTGTGTGCGTGTGCGCGCATGGATGCTCAATCCTACGCACTACACCATGATGGCCATCTGAGGTGGCACTAAGACAGATGGTATGTAGGTCGGCTTCTCTCTGTGCACACACACACACACACACACAGGCATCAGTGTGCGTCCTCGCAGCAGAGTACAAAGTAAACTGATGTCAGGATTAGGCACACACTCACTGAAAAACTGCCCACTCTCCCACGCCAAAGTCCATAGAGAAAATCAGTGATTTTACATCACAGCACACAGGAGTTGTTGATCCACTGCTGCCTCCATCACTAAGTTCAAATGTCTTATTTTGTGAGTTCGGCTTTTGAAATAGTTAATTTAGACTTAACTTAGTGACACAAAGTGACCACACGAGGCAGCAGTAGACCAGCAGCTCCTGTGTCCCTGTGAGCTAAAATCACTGATTTTCTCTATGGACTTTGGTGTGGGAGAGTGAGTGGTTTACAAACTTCACTTTCCTGTTGGAAAAGTCTGTCTCACAGTGAGATAAAGACGTGTAGATATTGTGAAAATATCATGGACTTTAGCTGATGTTTGTAAACCACTCACTGTAACAGTGAGATTAAGATGTGAACATATTCTTAAAATATCGTAAACTTAATCTGACATAGATTATGTGTCCTGACAATGATGTTAAGTGGCTATCATCTGTTTTTACAAGAAGATTTTCCCCTAAGCAAATATACTTCATGTCTACATGAGGTTAAAAAATATTCTACTTAAGTAAAAATAACAGTCAACGTCCTGAATATGGCAATATATCCATCTATATATTTGTTTGGATGTCACACAGTTGTTCTTATGAATGAATCACTTTGCAAACAATAAAATCACTTGTATGTAGTCGTCAGGACATAATATCACACAAAAACTACACACAGTAAAACCTGAAGTGTTATAGTAAGAGGCAGATTAACCCCACTTCAGATTAGGGACCAAATTCACATCTAGATTTTACTCATTAAGTATTAAAGTAACAGTAAAAGAGTTAGACTCTGAAAATGTTTTAAAATGAACTATTTTAGTGTTAAATTAACATAAAAAAGACTAATGTGAAACGGTATTAAAGTGACTATTTTGGTGTGATTTTAAGGCTGTAAAATTCACTGTGTGATATCTGTGTCCATCTGTACATCCTCGCCACAAAAAACAACAGATGTGGGACTAAAGTCTAACTATAAACCATTTTATGTGCTGTTTTCACATTGTTTTTTAACGTTTATCTTTTATTATTTACATCTGTTTGTGTTGAATTTATGAAGCACAGCAGTGATTTTATTTTTGTTTCACTGTCAGTTGTCCTTCCCTGCTGCTGCTTCTGCTGTAGTGTCCTTGAGCAAAAACTCTTCCCTGCAACCTGCCGCATGTCTCACACCCTGACCTTTGACCTCTGACCTCTACAAGCACGGGAGGGTGTGGTGTGGTGTGACTAACTCTCGTTAGCTTTTCTGTCATAAACACCGACCTTGCCAGAACCCGTAGTCCTCATGGAGACCAAAACCTGGTCCTAATGAGGCACAACCTCATTTATGAGGCTCCAGTTAAAGGTCCAGTTATGCAGGAACTAGTGACATCTAATGGCCAGACTTCAGATTGCAACAAACAGAGGACTTCTACACTAACACCTTCCTTCTACAAGTGCATCAGGAAACCACGGTGGCCTTCGCAGACCAAAAAGGATTTGCTTAGTAAATACGTTCCAGTTGTAGTCGGAAGTTGGAATTTCCAACTTTAGATTTACGAACTTGGATTTCCAACTCAGAGAGTCGGAACAACCTCACAAACCCAAATGAAATGGCAAAAATATATATTTTTAATATTTATTTTTTTTTACTGATCAACATGTTGCTGCACTGTGTTCGCGTACCGCGTAGAGTATTGTTATGGACTGGTATTGCTAACAACGCCTAGCCTGGGATATGTTTGTGTCCACATTTTTTCCCCCTCCTTCTCAAATGAAACACTCGAAGGTGACATTTCTCCCAGTTTCAACGTACGATGTAACGTAGCACAAGTTTCCACTTTAAAACACAGACTCTGACTTCTTTGTCCATTCAGGCTGCTGTAGAAACATGGCAGCACAAGATGGCAGCCTTCATGAAGCAAGGCCCTTACCTATAGTAGGCTTAATTCAATGGCTACAAATATGAAACAATTTTAATTTTTAAAGAGATTATACACTCATAAAAATCACTCTTTGATTTCTGCTGATAAACTCTCCTCAGTGTTACAGACTGGACCTTTAAGATTGGGATTAACTCAGGAGAGCCTTTGATAGCAATACCAGTTGATAACCTGTTTTGTTTTGTTTTTTTTTGTTTTTTTTTACAGTGTAGCAACATGTTATGTTTGTTAGTGATTTACTGTGAAAAGGCAGCAGTGTCAGTGCGAGTTGGAAAAGGAGGAGAGGAGGACGATTGGTTGATTTAAGTTATAGTCATTCAATAATATGTATCTGTATATACTTTTCCTCATTACAAGCACGTTTTCAGACACAGACAACTGCTCCCATGTTTTCACCTCACATTATTAAAAATGTTTTCTCTGCTTTAACAAGAGCTTTGTCATTTTCCAAACATTAAACCATCGTTTTACTTAACATGCCATTATTTGAGATAATGGACTGACAATTAACAGGCAAACAGGCGGATATTAGTTGCATTTAAAGATAAATAATGTGTCGTGTCTCCACTTTTACGCTTTGTGTGTCTTTAATTGGGTTTATAGTAACAAAATAATGATAATAATAGCGAATAGCGAGAGAGAGAGAGAGGCGCCGGGTCGTGAGTCGCAGGCTCCCCGGCTGGGGCCCCTCTCTAGACGGCAACACGTCATGGAACATTCCCGGAACCAGCCAGCGCACCACCCACCATCTCTCTCTCTCTCTCTCTCTCTCATTCTATCCTTCTCTCTTTCTCTCTCTCTCTCTCATACATATACACATTAAGAGAAAGAGAAAGGAAACAAACAATGAACAGACGCGATAAAGAAACATTAGTTACGGACTGTTGTTATTAAAGAAAATATAATGTACAACAAGGAGAGGAATGTGACACACACACACACAGAGAGCCGAGGTCACACATGTCAACTCACTTCTGAACTACACTGACCACCATCATCATCATCATCATCATCATCATCACACTCCTCTGATCTGCAGGTGAACTTCACCACAAACCTGCACGAACGCACAAACAAACACAAACCAACGCACCTTCTCCTCACCTCCATCTATCCATCCACCCATCTGTCTCACCCTCTCGCCCCTCTCGCCCTCACTCTCTCCCCGTCCCCGCAGCCTCTACGGTCTCGCAGGCTACTGCAAATTCCTCAGGATATTACGCAACCGTGGTAATCTGCATGCAATGCAGTGCGTGCCCGGGGTATTCCCCGCGTACAGCCGTGCCCTTATAAGACATACAAAAGATCAAGTGCTGTGGAAACTGGACACAGTGTCATAACGAGTTAATAAACGAAGAGAAGACGCTGCTGTCAGAGGGAAATGTGCCGAGGGCTGAGGCTTGTTCGTCTTCCGTCTCTTACCTTCTCTGCGCTGCGCTCCGGCCGCGTCCGTGTCTGCGCGAAAATGACAACAAGCGTAAACCCGGCAGTGAGTGAAAGACAGACAGTCAGACAGGCAGACAGGCAGGCAGGAGATCCGGGAGCCTGACAGCTCGTCCTTTAGAAAACACCTCCACGGGTCCGTGAGAGGACGGTGGGTAGAAATCCACTCAAGAGTCGAGGAGGAGCCGCGGCGGAAAAGTTGCGCGTAAAAATGGAAGGAATCCTTTTACCGGAGCTGCTGCTGCTGCTGCTGCAGGCACACACTCTCAGACTGTGTGTGTGTGTGCGTGTGTGTGAGAGGGTGAAATCAGGAGACACACACACACGCACGCACACACCGGGGTTATTCCAAGCGCCACTTCCCAGAATAGAAGCAGAGAGAGAGAGAGAGAGAGAGAGAGAGAGAGAGAGAGAGGGCGTGTATATGTGTGAGTGCATGTATGTGTTTGCGCGCGCGCGATTGTGTGACGTCGTCGGATCCCCCAGCGCGCGACCAGGGCAGAGGGAGGAGGAGGAGGAGGAGGAGCAGTGGCCGAGGAGGAGGCTCTGTCTGCCGGCGAAGAGAGAGCAGGATTCCCCGGTCACCTCCAGAGCGACCTTACATCGCTGTTCCCTCAGCCAAGCCTGATGTTGTTATGTCAGTGTTTGCAAGTGCCTTACATCATACAGTTTTTTTCTTATATTTAAATAAAAATGCAAAGACCAAAACAGAAGCTATTTTAGCCAATTAACAAAATACTTCCTTAAAAAAAACCACTCACTCTCCCACACCAAAGTCCATAGAGGAAAATCAGTGATTTTAGCTCACAGGGACACAGGAGCTGCTGGTCTACTGCTGCCTCGTGTGGTCACTTTGTGTCACTGAGGAAAATCTGAATAAAGGATTTTAAAAGCCAAAGTGACAAAATAAGACATTTGAACTTAGTGATGGAGGCAGCAGTGGATCAACAACTCCTGTGTGCTGTGATGTAAAATCACTGATTTTCTCTATGGACTTTGGTGTGGGAGAGTGAGCAGTTTAAAAACTTTAGTTTAGTTTGTGGAAAAGTCTAACAGTGAAATAAAGACACAAACATGTTCTTTAGATATTGTAGACTTGAGTAATGATAGATTTTATTTGGGGGAACCCTTTGTCACTCTTCCACACCAAAGTCCATAGAGAAAATAATCGATTTTACATCACAGCACACAGGAGTTGTTGATCCACTACTGCCTCCATGAGTAAGTGCAAATGTTTTATTTTGTCACTTCAGAGTTTGAAATCCTTTGTTCAGATTTACCTCAGTGACACAAAGTGACCACACGAGGCAGCAGTAGACCAGCAACTCCTGTGTCCCTGTGAGCTAAAATCACCGGTTTTCTCTATGGAATTTGGTGTGGGAGAGTGAGTGGTCTACAAACTTTAGTTTCTCATTGTTTCCTGTAAATCTTTGTGACGCTTGATGTTGCTCATCATGCAGTGTCAGCACTTCCTGATTCTTTAAGACAAAGGTGACCAGTGCAAAGTTAGTATGAGCCACAGTCATGAGGGAGTCAACTGAAGCTGAATAATAATAATTAAAGCTTTAGCTGTGCGCTTCTTATCAATTTTACTGTTGTTTTTTTTTTATGTCATATCATGAGTGAAGAGATAAGATTATGTCGCCAATGC
This sequence comes from Brachirus orientalis, assembly GCA_016785285.1. NCBI lineage: Eukaryota > Metazoa > Chordata > Actinopteri > Pleuronectiformes > Soleidae > Brachirus > Brachirus orientalis. The sequence goes on along the minus strand of JAFBJR010000054.1, from coordinate 1,193,018 downwards.
ATCTGTTATAAGAACTGGCTACCACCGGACTCTGAGATGGCACCTAATCAGTGGAATAAAAACTGCTTGTCTAATAGCTTAGAGACAAAAAAATAAACATTTTCCTTCTAACAGGTTTGATATCTCAACTTTACACTGGGATGATAACATGCACACGAAACAGCTTTTATACACTTATGGAAACTTTTTTGTGAATATTAAAAAATGCGAAAATTAATTAATAGCACTATTTGCAGACAAATTTAATGATGTATGTGATGTTGCTGTTCTGAGCAGATATTGTGCTTCATTCGTGGCTGCAGGGAGTGGATGTTCTTGCCAGGATGAGGTTGTCAGTGTAACACATCCGTGATAAGATTGTCCCGCCGCTGAACGTGTGATTGGAACCAGGTTAGCAAATCACAGCAGTTCATTACAGTTCATTTGACTCTGAAGAGCCGTGTCAAGGTTTAAAGTCCGAGTGACGCTCACTTCAAAGACAAAACGACGTCTCAGAGTCAGAAGATCTGAGTCACAGCTCTGCACTGCTGTGAGTAACGATGAGGTTGTTATTGTTTCGTTTAAAAAAAGTGATAATTGGATATCTGACTTTTTTGAAGTGTGGTACTGGTGGAGGCCGAGGCTGGTTCTTGGTGAAAACATGGCTGCCAGGAAAGAAATACTGATTTTAGTCACTTCACAAAACACTCAACTGAAAAAAAACTACACCTGCTTAAGTCTACAGCATCTTAAGAACATGTTCACATCTTTATCTCACTGTTAGACAGACTTTTCTAACAGGAAATTGAAGTATGTAAACCACTCACTCTCCCACACCAAAGTCCATAGAGAAAATCAGTGATTTTAGCTCACAGGGACACAGGAGCTGCTGGTCTACTGCTGCCTCGTGTGGTCACTTTGTGTCACTGAGGTAAATCTGAACAAAGGATTTTAAATGCTGAAATGACAAACAAAGATGTTTGAACTTAGTGATGGAGGCAGCAGTGGATCAACAACTCCTGTGTGCTGTGATGTAAAATCACTGATTTTCTCTATGGACTTTGGTGTGGGAGAGTGAGTGGTTTACAAACTTCAGTTTCCTGAAAAGTTGGTCTAACAGTGAGATAAAGACATGAACATGTTCTTAAGATACCGTAGACTTAGGCAGGTGTAGTTTAAAAACTGCGTGCTTCCTCTGTAAAGGGCTTAAAATCAGATTTCTTTCTTGTGTGTCTGCTGGCACTTACAACCACACTTCAAAAAAACAAACTAGATAGATGGATGATAACGTGACAGTCCTTCTCAGTGAAAAGCCTCCAGTGGGTGTGTGTAAGCGGATTAAGGTCGGCCATGATCTCCCATGAGAGGCTCACCAGGACGTGATCTCATCACTGGTGACCTCCACATCCCCATGGCGACACTGTGGCAACACAGCACCATGGTGACAGGGAGCTGCAGAGAAATCTGCATCTGCTTTTCATAGACGCGGCTCAGCAGGAGAGTGGACGTACGCAGGCCGTAGCTCTGGAAACACTCGTTTAAAAACATACATGTCAACACGTGAGTCTGACTCCGAGTGTACCGAACTGGATTTTCTCAAACTCGTACAAAAACACACACGGAAAACATGTGGTTGGGAGTTGAATTACTGTCGCATGTTTAGGCTCAAGTGGAACCAAAGTGGTGTCGATGCTCTGCACATGTTCCACAGTTCCCCACCCTTGACCTTTGACCTTGAAATAATAGAAGTACAGAAGAAGACAGAGAGAAAAAAAGCCGGTGCATTTTTGGACTGAGGAATTTATGCTGAGTCACCTAAAAGACACTCAATATGCTAACAACTCGCCGCCAGCTAAAGTTGCTACAGCAGTACTGGCTTTTATTGAATTTTTTTGTGTTTATTTTTAAGTGATTTACGATAATTGGAGCTTTCTATGACCATTAGAGCTGGTCTTGTATGTAGAGTATGTCCACACAGGTGTCACAGCGTCACTTCCTGCCAGAGGGCGTGACCTCGCTTTTTATTATAGTAACACAAGCACCGACCCTCCAAATACGGTCACTTCAGTTTCAACAGAACCAACATGATTCCTGACTAAAACAGACAAAACACTCAGAACAGGAGCTTGTCCACACACCGGTGCTAAGAGCTAACCCAGGATAAGGTGGCATTAAACGAGGTCAAGGGGTTCATTTCAATTCAACAGGAGAATCTGCTGAGATCGTCCGATGACTCATCGACAACCATAACGATGTTTGTGAGGTTCATAATGCCCGAGCTCGCTGTGTGTGTGTGTGTAGTAACAAGTGTGGCACAATCCCGGGATGTGACTCATGTGTGTGTGTGTGAGTGTTGTGTGTTAATGTAAAGTCCCAGACCGGAGCCTCAAATCCTCCCCATTCTACGTTTGCAGTCACCGTATACAGTTTAAAGAAAAACAACCACGTAGAAGGAACCTGCTGAGTGTAGTTACAGGCAGTTATGAATAAGCCATGACATCAGAGACACACACACACACACACAAACACACACACACACACACGCACACACGCACACACACAGTAAGAACCAGGCCGTGGCCTGAGGCTCTTGTCCTAGAGTCGAACTGTAAAGCTCTGCAAGACAAAGCACTTCTGTGACAGCTGACTGATTATCAATGCTTACTCACACACTCACATGCACACGCACACACACGCACACACACCGCTCCCCTTCGCTACCACTCCCAGACTGAAAAGTGAAAAAGTCATGTTTTTCTTTGTTTTACATGCGATCACTCACATCGACACTGTATATTTTCATGTTCTGTTCTATGATTCTGTGACATTAGTCTCTGCCACTCATTACACTCACACACGCACACGCACACACACACGCACACGCACACACACACACAGAGTTATCAGTGTGTCGAGGCGCGGCTCGACTCTTACATAAAAGTTCCAGGGTAAAGGCTGAACTACCTGAGAGATAACAGTTCCATCTTCAGAGGCTGTGTGTGTTTTCTGTCATAAACACTGATCCTGTCAGGACCAGTGAAGTCCTCATGGAGACCAAAACCTGGTCCTAATGAGGCAGAACCTCATTTTCTGAGGAACTGGGTAGGTTTTGAATAGTGGTTATGGTTAAAGGTTATGGTTGGTCATTAACTGGTTGTGGTTAAGTTAAGCCAGGGTCCTAAGAAGAATAGCTGCACAGAGCTGTGTGTGTCAGAGACACGCTCTACACTGTCTGTTTAGGAGCTAAACTCTGCCACTTACTGGTCAACACTGGTACTGACACTGAGACCATGAAAGTTGCTCAAACTTTAATTCCCAGAATTTATTTTTTACTGGGTTTTTTTTCTAAATTTTTTTTCTAAATTAATAATAATAAAACTTTTATTATTATTATTATTTGGGTTGCTGCCCCCTGGTGGGCATCAGATATGGATCTAAAAATGATCCAATTAACCATTCAACCATATTTAGAACATACAGTTTCTTTTCTATTGAGTCACCTATGTGTAAGTTTCCATCATGGAACTACAACCACAGTACCTTTGAGCAAAGCTCTCAGTTTTTAAACAACTTTCAGCAAAGATACTTTGGTGGTTTAACTAAAAAATCGATTTTTGTCTCATTTCCCAGCAGGTGACTCTCAGATAATCCAAAAAAATCTTAACTCTAACATCTGTCTGTGGTCTGCAGAATCTGATCATGGAGGGAAAGGACAAAACAAAGGGAGGTGGAGGACAGATGGAGAAGAAATGGACGAGAGTTGGACAAGAGTTGGAGGACAGGTAGAGAAGAATTGGAGAAGAGTGGGAGGACAGATGGAGAAGAATTGGAGAAGAGTTGGAGGACAGATGGAGAAGAATCGGACAAGAGTTGAAGGACACCTGGTGAAGATTTGGACAAGAGTTGGAGGACAGGTAGAGAAGAAATGGTGAAGAGCTATAGGGCAGGTGGAGAAGAATTTGAGGTCAGCTTGAGAAGAAGTGGAGGAAAGTTGAAGAGGAGCTGGAGAATAACTGGACAGATGAAAATTAGATGAATGAGAGTTGAAGAGGAGGTGAAGGAGAGTCGGAGGACAGCTACAGGGGGCTGGAGGTGGCATTGTGGAGATTTACCCCGTTGAGAATAAATGGATTGTTCAGCCATCTTTGTCAAACCAGTCTGACCACTGTCCTCAGCAGATGGTGAAGGTTTCTGCACCATTTCTCTTTGGGCCTACTTCCAGGTTTCACAGAGGACAAAGAGAGAAGACAGAGACGTTTCCCACAGAGAGAACGTTCATGTTCATGTGACTGAATTGATTTTCGCTGCTCAGGCCTCAGGACACACGAATTAAACAAGAGTGGCCTGTTCCCTTAAACACCACAGTGTCTTCCTGAACACGCTGCAGGATAAAACTTATATTTATAAAATAAAACAAGTGGGAGTTTGAGAAAACCCAGTAGTTTTAGAGCTCAGCACCGAAGCAGACTGACAGAATATCTGCAGCTCCTGTGGCAAATATGAGCCGTCCCTGATATTTCACCAAAAACAGCTGAGAGTGAAAAGAGTGAAGCTGCTGTGGACAAAAATTTAAACAAAGAGCAGAAAGTCACAGCAGAATCACCTCCTTATCCTCATCTTTATAGAGCTCCAATTAATGAAACATCTATCTGTGGTCTGCAGAAACGCAACATCTGGTGAAAGGTTAGGTAATAATAAGTGTATATATTAAGATCATGTAATACAGATCATAAGCAGTAGATTATATTTTATTTTAAAGTGTATTTACAGGGTATTGTCACTCTCAAAATACACAACATATTATAAATGTCATTCATTATAAAATGTCAGCCAGACTTACAGAAATATTGATTTGATTTACTCCTCATTGACTAACATGGCGGTTATTTTCTTGATTAATAAAAAGTTGTTATTTAGTCTATAGAATATCAAAATATGCTGAAAAATGATTCAGTTTGAATGATTTCTTTGTTATATGGATCAAAAATAAATAAATAAATAAAATATTCACATGTAAGAAGCTGAAAAATCACAGAAACTTGTTTTAGCTATTTATAAGGGGGGAAAACCAAACACTCATAAATGATTGTTAATGGATTAATCATGAACGGACCTGACTGGTCACAGTAAAGTGTGTTAACACCTGGAAATACATCTGTGTGAACACCGAGTGCTTGATTAGTGCAGAAACAGCACCACACTTCAGCCTGGGTGTTCAGCGTCGCCGTGGCAACAGCATCACCTCAGTCCTCGCCTGCTCAACCTGTTTTCTTTTCTTTCTTTGGGCTGTTAATGATTTCTGACAGCGTTGTTCCTCTCTGTTCTCTCAATTCCATTTTAAAATCCAAAGGCTGCTCTGTTGACAACAGCGCGTCATAAAAACCGCACTTTTGAGGAGAGTCGAGAAATGTAATGAAATGAAATAAAAAGACAGGATTAGGTGAAACAAACAGCCCATAAATCACCATCCAACATTTACAACGCTCACATTCATTTATACTGACGTAACACAAGAATAATGTAAATTTAATGTACTTTTAAATCACTTTGTTCACCTAAATGCAATCTATCCCAGCAAATGTTGTCAAATTATAAATTCCTCTCTCAAATTAGAAAATATGCAGGTGAGTCAACAAATAGGTTGTCGGTTTGAATCCCAGTTGTGCCTGCTGACAGTTTCCATGGTTTTTCAGCGTGTGTGTGTTTTGTCAATAATTGTATAGATTATTTATCATTCTCTATGCTATTATACTTATTATTTTACTTAGCTTTTGTTATAATTAGGATATTACTATTCGTGTGTCTCTTCTTATAGTTTTGGTTTCTTTGTTTTGGTTTTAATAATAGTGGAGGATAAAGCGATAGAAGATGAGTGAGAGAATAAATAAAATAAAAACCACATAATCAACAATAATAATGATGATAATATTAGCATTTATTATCATTACTAGGATTAACAATGATATGATTTGTATCGCTATTGCTATCACACTATGTTAAGTTGGATTTAATAAGATAATTATATTATATATTATTATATAATAGCCCTATATTATTATAATAATATAGGGCTATTATTATAATAATATTTTTTTGTTTATTGTGTGCATTTTAAATTATGTTTCTATTGGACACTTCATCTGTTTCAATTGTGTATTTTCTTGCCTGTGCTTGCTTTAATCACATTTTAACATATGTAAAGAGTCTTAAAACTACAATATGAATAAAAATGTATTATTGTTGTTGCTATCATTGTGTATAATTAATACAGGGTTTAACCTAAACATATATACATGTACATGTATATATACATATATGATATTGATATTGTGTTTTTGTTTTACATAATCATCCATATGTTCTTTGAAGTATAGATGGGGGGGGCAGCTCCCCCTCCTCCCCCCTTACATCATGATGGTAACACGGAAGTAGAGCTCAGACTGAGGAGGAGGAGGAGGAGACAGAGAGGAGGAAGCTTCACTCAGGTAACAAAGAGAAACACAGAGAGAAGAAGGTGGAGCAGCAGCAGGAGCAGCAGCAGGAGGAGGAGGAGGTGAAAGGTGAACTACAGAGAGCTTCATCAACACCATCATCATCACCTTCTTCCTCTTCACCCTCACCGTCGTCATGGCGCTGATCCCCTCGCAGGTTCTCCGGGTCGCCATCCTCCTCTCCTACTTCTCCATCCTGTGTCACTACAAAGCTCTGGACATGCCGGCGCACCAGACGTACGGAGGCAGCTGGAAGTTCCTCACCTTCATCGACCTGGTCAGACCCCGCGCACACGCACACGCACACACACAGGGACACACACCGCTCCTAGCCTACTTTAGCTTAGCTTAGCTTAGCTACATGCTAACCCCTAGCTTGGCGCTGTGTCATCGTCGGTGAGAAAAAGTGACCGCTGCTCGTTTTCCGGTTCGCCGCGCTCGTTGACGCCCAATAATAACGAGACGCGAGACGTGGTTCGCGAGAGACAAGAGGCGGGGACAGTGACGGCTTCACACCGTGGAGCCGCTTCCGGAGCCGCACCGGCGGTTAACCGTTGGTTTACCGGACACTCTGGCCCACCTGTCAGCCGAGCGGTGGGCCGTGTGCACAGGTGCGCTCGAGCACAACACGGAAGTGCGCCGCAGGCCGCACTCGAGTTCATAACACACACTCACCTGCCTCTTTATTAGGTACACGTGCTCAACTGTCAGTGACCAGTATGTCAGAACTAGTGACATCTAATGGTGGGACTGCAGATTGTAACAAATGAAGACTATTCTACTCGACAGTGCGTTCGTTACTGACATTGATGTACTATTTTAATATGTAAAATCAAGCAAATTCTATCACTTTTATTTGTTTAGCTCGAACAAGACATTGTCCGAACCTGCGTTCCTGTGGCGGAGTGCGTCCAAACTATCACATAAAGATCACAAAATGTCCGAACTCAGTTTTCCGACAAGAATTCCTGTTGCTGAGTACATTCAAAACATTAGCAACTGTTGCCTTAATACGAACTCTCCTTTATTAGGTACACGAGTTCAACTGTCAGTGACCAGTATGTCAGAACTAGTGACATCTAATGGTGAGACGGTAGATTGTAACAACTCAATTTATCCAAAAGTGTGGCTAATTTGTTTTATTAAGGCTGTTGGTTTATTAACATTAATATACACTGTATATAATATTAATATATAAGATGAAGCTGAAATTATCTCTTTTATTTGTTTAGTTTGAACAGTTTATATTGTCTGAGCTGAGGTTTCTGACAAGACTTCCGGTTGCTGAGTACATCCAAGATATCGCACGGCCATCAACGTAGCAACATAAGCGTGTTCAACTGTCAGTGACCAGTATGTAACAACTCGGGCAAATTGTCTGACCCGATTTGTGCAAAAGTGTGCCTACGTCTTGTTACTAAGGCTGTTGGTTGTGTTATTAATATTAATGTACAATATGTAATATAATATTAATGTATATATAATATAACACAACACAGGTGTTATATTATGCATTATAAATTAAGATTATACATTAATATTATATTCCGACAAGACTTCCTGTTGCTGAGAACATTCAAAACATTAGCAACTTTTGCCTTAATACGTTCAACTGTCAGTGTGACCAGTATGTAAGAACTAGTGACATCTAATGGTGAGGCCGCAAATTGCAACAACTAAGGCTGTTGGTTTGTTATTAACATCAATATACACTGTATATAATATTAATATATAAGATGAAGCTGAAATTATCTCTTTTATTTGTTTAGTTTGAACAGTTTATATTGTCTGAGCTGAGGTTTCTGACAAGACTTCTGGTTGCTGAGTTCCTGCTTTGAAGCTGAAGCTTACTTTGCAAACAAAGGAGAAAGACATGCTTTCTGGCATGTGAAGGCCACCGTAGTTCCCTGATGCAACTGGGGAACAATGTGCATCGCACTAGAGTAGCTTTTTAGCGGAAAATGAAGTCAGACAATTCCTGTGCGCGTTTACCAAACAAGCTAGAGCACATTTGAAAAAAATAAAAAAATAAATTCCATGTGGCCTAAACTACGACAAGGTTTAATCGTCAACCGGATAATTTTCATACAGTTCCTGGAAAAACGGGGACAAACACATGTGTGCCTTTAATGTAACGGCTGGATTCTGAAGTGAAATTAGATTTTGGGTCTTTACTTTGTAAATTGGACTGAGACACACACACACACACACACACACACACACACACACACACAGCTCCCATTCATACTGAACAGCGTGTGTGTGTGTGTGTGTGTGTGTTTGCGTACAAGTGTAGACAAAGAGGCCGTTCTGTTGACAAACGTGTTTGTGAGCGTGTCATTGTTCACCACTGGAGATCAATGTGAGCAGACGGCTAACAATCAATGCAGCCGTTCACTCCGGGCTTTAGTCATCCATTAATGGACGCATTCATCCTCTATATATTATATTGTTATAGAAAAATAATTAAAATGAATAAAACCTTAATGGACACAAATATGTTTATAGTTTGTAATAAAATTGTGGTCATGGTACAGTAATCTTGTTTGCAATGTTTTCACGTTAGAGGATAGTTAGCATTTAATAAAGTAAACTATTGATATTAGGGATATGCAGTACAATAAATAGTTAATACATATATTAGTTTGTTTTGTTTTTTTTTAACCAATTGTTCTTGCAACTTCTAAAATAGATGATCCAAATAATTATGTGCAAGTATATTCCTAACTCATTTTAACACATTATTGTCCCCTTATCCTCATTGTCATATTGATATTTTAGACCGCAAAAATGTATTTCTGGCCAAGTTTTGGGGCCCAGGACAACAGTTAAGACTGGTTAAGCCAATATTTGCCATTTTTTAAATAAATAGTATTGTCTGTTTGTTACTACAGATGATGTAAAAACCTGTTTCATGTATGTAATATTTAGTGTATTGATTTTTTTTAAAAATTGGAAATACTGTATGTATTTGCATGACGGTAAAATGTAGATTGCAAAAAACAGATCATTAGTGTTGTTCAATAATAGCAATGTATGGTGTATTATTTGTTACCATTAAACAGTTTTAATTTATCAAATGGGGGGAAGTTTGTGAAATATTTGGACAACACGAGGCAGCAGTAATAAAGATATCGATTGATAATAGGGACGGCACGATATTGTGTGTGTCCAATATCAGTCCAACATCAGCCATTTTAGTCCTTTTTAAACAGTTTTTTTTTTACAGCTTCACATTTTATGTAATTTATGTAATTAAATTATGTAATTATGTTATAGTATGTAATTTTATGTAATTTCAAAAGACACAATTCTTCAACCGTATAACAATTATTCTTCTCCCATGAAGAAAAAGCAAACATGACTCAGCTAAAATGCTGTTTTTTAGTCCAGTCTGTGCATTAGCATTAGTTGAAGCATTGGATGTATATATGAGATTTTTTTGGTTTTACATTTTTATCTTTCAGATTATACGATCCAGTGAGTTTTGACCAACATTGGACCGATACTGAGTACCGTATCGGCAATGTGCTACATATTGGTAGTATAATTTTCCAGGTAGAGTTTTGGTTAAGGTCGATTTAAAGGCAAAGGTCACCTTTTTTAGCGTGTGAAAGAAATTGTGGCGTCGTATTTTCCTTATTAGCCGCCTGATGCTGGTTAACTGTGCTTTTTTAATGGCCTGTGCACACACACACACACACACACACACACACACACACACACTGCAACATCTGACTAGTGTGTCAGTGTGTGTGTATATTGAAACACACACACACATAATTGCTTTTCGATCGAGGAGACGTTTGCGGCCTCGTCGCTAGCTGCGTTCTCATTGAAAGCCTTTGCGTACGTAGCAGGTAAGCTACCTTAAGCTGAGCTAGCAGCACTTAAGAATTGTTTCATCGTCAAAGGGTCTTTGAGTAACACACACAAAAATGTAATTATAATAGAATGATATATATATGTATATAATGTACACATAAGTGCATTTAAAATGGTATGTGAGAGCTTTAAAGCTGAGAGGTTTCCAGTCTGCAGACTTCTCCTCACCCACTGGGTGACACCAGATACTCCCACAGTGGGAGGACGAGTGTGCGTGTGCGTGTGCGTGTGCGTGTGTGTGTGAGAGAAGGTCAGATCCATCATTATGAATTGATCCATCGCAGTGTTTGATTACACAGGTTAGAACACGGAGCCTGTTGGAGCGTCTTTGTGAGACGTCTTTATGACGCGCGTTGATTAACACCACGCATTATTTTTTTTATCGCAGTGTTTTAGAACGAATCAAAAGGCTCCAGTGCTTTTGTTTTTTTTGTTTCCTCCCGGAGGATTTATGTTTGGTGAACGACCCCCGAGGCTCAGAAAGTCATCATCCACTGTTAGCGAGCGAAAGAGTTGTTGCTCTCACAGAAAGTGATTAAACCTCATGTTAAAAACACGTTTCCTGCTTTATCTCACAGTTGGACACCAGTTTTTTTTTGACTGGATACTAAGGTTTTGAGGCGACCCGCCTGACACACGGGACACAAGAAGAAACTTATTTTAGCCACTTAACAAAAGACTCACCAACTGAAAGCTACACCTAATGAAGTCTACGATATCTGAAGAACGCATTTGCATCGTGGTCTCATCTCTGGGCCGTGCTATTCCAACAGGACGTTGAAATTGGAAGTCACTTTGTAGACTGCTTGCTTTCCTTGCTCCAAAGTCCATAGAGAAAATCAGTGATTTTACATCACAGCACACAGGAGTTGTTGATCCACTGCTGCCTCCATCACTAAGTTCAAATGTCTTACTTTGTAAAATTCGGCATTTGAAATCCTTTGTTCAGATTTAAATCAGTGACACAAAGTGACCACACGAGGCAGCAGTAGACCAGCAGCACCTGTGTCCCTGTGAGCTAAAATCACTGATTTTCTCTATGGACTTTGGTGTGGGAGAGTGAGTGGTTTACAAACTTCACTTTCCTGTTGGAAAAGTCTGTCTAACAGTGAGATAAAGACGTGAACATGTTCTTAAGGTGTCAGACATTTATGCTGGTGTAGCTTTTTTTTAAACGAATCTTTTCAGCAGTGGCTAAAATTAGTTTTTTTCTTGCGTCTGCTTCAAACACAATATCTTTTTTTTTTAGAAGTTGCAGTAATTGCAGTGCAGTTTTGTCCTCTTTTTCCTCCCGTGAACATTTTTACCATCAAAGCTCTTTTTTCCCTCCCTCTCTCTGTCTCTCTTCCATCTGTCTCTTTTAAGTGCTTGTCATGTGACAGTGTGGCGGCTGTTAAAGTGCCCCCCCCACTGAGCTGTGTGTGTGTGTGTGTGTGTGCGTGCGTCTCTGCAGGTGATCCAGGCCGTGTTTTTCGGCGTGTGTGTCCTGATCGATGTGTCCAGTCTGCTGACTAAGGGAGGCGACAGCAGGGAGCAGGAGCGGCAGCTGAGGAAGCTGATTGGCCTGAGGGACTGGATGATGGCCGTGCTGGCTTTTCCTGTGGGAGCGGTGAGTGGAGGATGGATGTGCACGCACACACACACACACACATGTTTGCGCTTCTATCAGAGTGAGGACCCTCATAGACATAACGCATTCTCTAGCCCCTTACCCTAACCTTAACCCTAAAACCAGGTCTTAACCCTGGAAAAAGCCCTTTAAAGAAGTGAGGACCAGACAAAATGTCCTCACTTTGTAGGAATTATATGAATTTTGGTCTTCATTCTGCAGCAAGTACAAGAACACCCCCCCACACACACACACACACACACTGGTTTCCATGTCCTTCAGAGGACATCACATTGACTTCCATTCATTTCCTGCAGACTTACTCTAACCTTAACCATAATTACTAGTGCCCTAACCCTAACCCTGACCC